>WSTZ01000015.1:13840-43889 GCA_019632295.1 Tulasnella sp. 418 | reverse complement strand
TGACGTACCGGCCAAATAGATGAATCCGGGACATCTGAACCAAGCTCAAAATACCACATGAGATCAAGGAGGCTGAAATCATGTAAGCAGACATATCAGATGGCAGCCGAAGTGCGCTAGCAAATATGATCCTGCATAATTGACTGTCAGGTTCAATGTTTTACGATTATATTCAAGGAACATACGGTGGAGTAATCAAGCCGGCCAGCATAGCCAAAGCGTGCTGCAATCCACACACAATTGCAAGAAGCAAGGGCAATTGGGCATCAATAGCGTAAAAAGGTGGGAGTCGGCTTTTCTTTGTCTTCATGAAGGGGAGGACAGGCGTACATAGCCAGCCAAAGTCATAATCTCCCAACCACCTGAAACACTGGTCAGAGGATATGAAAGCTATTGGTAAAACCCTCTTACCCATCTCGGGTCGAGACTTTGTGAATGTAGTGAGATATATCAAAACGCCTCTGAGGAGCTGGAGTAGGAGATGGCTGAGTGTTCGCAGGCTCTGACATACTGGAGTCAAGGACTATGAGGCAGGTTAATCAACCAGCTGGCTGGGTCCGCTTGAGAGGGCACTTGGGCATCGCGAAAGGTCAACCACGAGCTTTTTATGTCTTGATACTATCGGTACTTCGTTTCCGTCGTGAGCACCCTGAACTGTCAAGCCTTCGGTCTCTCCAGTGCAAATTAGTGGAAATAGAGGGACTAAGACAGAAGAAGCTCACCCTTATCGAGCCAATGAGGTGTCTCATAATCCCGCATGTGCCGACCAGATCTCTTGTCCCTGAAAACCTTGACTTGGCGAGGTGCACCACGTCCCATTGTACGACGTCCATCATGTAGGGCATGCTCGGAAATAACCGGATCGTGGGGCGATAAGGAAGTTGCCCCTTGCAAGAAGGCAGCCTTCTCAAAGAAGCAATTTCCAAATTGACATCACAGACTACAGTGAGTATCAACCGATTTCTTGTAATCAAGCTTGGAGGCAAGGCGGACTTGTGGCAAAATCTGTATAATCACAGTCTTTGCATACATTCAGCACATTAGTACAGGATGTTCGATTCGGCCGGAGAGTTATTAGATGATGGAACCAAGAAGTGCCCAACTTCTTTACATGTACGTTAATCACCGTCTTTGCATTTAGATACCTAAATGAAGTAGATGAATCGTAGAAAAACGGAGTGCCGTCGTCAATATCTCGTAAATGCCCTTATGGTCCACCGAGCACTGTGGCGGGGCAAGCTGTGGGGGCTAATCCCGATCGGCGTTATCATCGGAATTAATGGACCAGACCCAAGACCACGTTAACCGTGTGAGAATAGAACTGGTTCTCTTGTTCGAGCTGAGCCAACCGTGACCCAACTATCGCCTTCCAATTCTAGACCTGAGACATGGATCAGGTAAGGTTTGACATGCAGATTTTAGTCTATATTTACTGATAGTCTTCTACTAACTTTTAGAATGCTTTTCGGTCTCTCCTTTCCCAGTCGGCCAATTCATCATCATCATCCACATCGAAAACAAACAAGTTTCCACCTCGAACCACGTCATCTGGGTCAGTGAAGTGCCATCAGTACATTAATTCTCACTTATCGAGAGTATTCTTAAGAAAGCACTCAGAGACTTCTGCCTCGGCTCAAAACACCTTCAAACCTAGGAATGTGAAACAAAAAAAGAAGGAAGAATCCGAATACCGAGATCGAGCTCTTGAAAGACGCCAGGGAATAAGCGATTTTGCGGACGTACGTCGATCAACGTCTCATTGATGCTGTACCTGAGGAAACTTTACAGGTCGAAGCAGTTTTGCAGAATTTTGAGAAGCAAACCGCCAACGTCAAAGATAGAGAAGCTGTAGGTGTTTCACTGCAATCAACTATACATGGCTACTCATAATATCTCAGGTAGAAGCTCAGCGTCAGTATCTTGGGGGCGATGAGAAGCATACAGTCCTTGTGAAAGGTGCATGTAGTTATGAAGCCACTATCAAAGAGTCGCAGGCTGACATCGGTTTTTGGGTATCGCAGGACTGGACTTCGCCCTACTTGAGCAAACTAAAGCGCGTTTAGAAAGTAATCCGGAAATGGATGATGCTCTTGAAGAAGCCTTTGTCTCATCTGCAGGACATGCAAAGGCCGAAAAGGCAAAGAAGCGAACACGGGAAGATATTGTACGGGAACTTAAAGAGAAACGAGGCGAGAAAAGCATAGCAAGTGCCCAAAGTACTCCAGCGGATCCGTCCGTCGTCGAAGACTCCCTTATAAGAGCAAAACAGATGGGAAAATTCAGGCCCATCGGAGCACCTGCCGATGAAACCAAGGGGAAATCGAAGGAAGGAGGGGAAAAGAGGAAGAAGAAAAAGCGGAAGTTGGCTGCTGAGACGCCGTCAACGAATGTCGCTGCGGAACAATCCCTAAACACTTCAGAGAAAAGAACCGCGACATCTTTCGAAGAGGCTCAGGTTACGAAAAGTGCCGAAATCGTGGCTTCAATTGGCCCAGGCAATGATTCCACCCCAGCACAAGTCCCTGTGCTACCACCGCCCGAACCAGATGAGGACCTCGATATATTCGCAGATGTCGGTGAATACGAAGGTCTACATCTGAGCGACGATGATGATGAAGGAGAGGAGGTTGAGAAGAAACGGAAGATCCCCGTTGCACCGGATGCTATAACCAAGAAGCCCGGAAATTGGTTTGGGGATGCCTCAGAACCCGAAGTCACACCTGAACCACCCGCACCTCCAGGTGTACCTTCTTCAAGCACACAACATGAGGCCGAAGAGCCACCCTCGGAAGAGAATCAGTCCGCACGTCTGGCGCCACTCGTCTCTTCCACTCTACCATCTATTCGTGATATGCTCGAGATGGACAAGGCACTGGAGATCGCAGAGAAGAAAAAGGCTCGCAAAGAGAAAATGAAAAAGAAAAATCAGGAATGAACTGTGTTATTCTTGCTTAAATATAGAAATTCTTGGTCTTTAGAGGCTATGTAGTTTATACATTGTGCACGAGGAGTAGGAAAAGTCGTTGGATCGAGAGTTTCTCGGTTTTGTAAACCGAACAGTTGTGACTGTCACTTGTTATTGCACCTTTGTCGGCTTCTGTCGGAAAGCAGAAAATCACGTTGACCCATTTGCTTGACTCGAATATTCACTCCTTTAATTGTCATTCTATTCATTGGCCTGATGTCTCCTCCTATAGGTGCGTGAAGACATTATTTGTTGTATAGCAGAGGAACTGAAACCACGAATAGCGCTGTTGTCTGTCTATGATAAGAGCAATCTTTTGGACTTGGCAGCTGGTCTTCAAAAGGCTGGAGTTCGTCTTCTTGGTTCAGGGGGCACCGCTAAGAAGATACGAGACGCTGGCATAATAATCGAGTGAGGAAGTCTAGACCATTTTGTCCGAAAAAATATTCTCAGTTCGCCTCCCTTAGAGATGTCTCTGACATCACAAAGGCTCCCGAAATGCTAGGAGGCCGGGTCAAGACTCTGCACCCAGCAGTGCATGGAGGTAATACTCTCATCTTGTCTCATCCATCCTCTTATCTGGTGATAAGGACTGACGTCGCATCAAATAAATGTCAATGATATACAGGTATATTGGCGCGCTCCATTCCAAGTGACGAGGCAGATCTAGCGGCACAATCCATATCTCCCATATCTATAGTGGTGTGCAATCTATATCCGTTCAGCTCCACCATCGCCAACCCATCGTGTACTCTTCCACAAGCCATCGAGGAAATTGACATTGGAGGGGTAACTTTACTCCGCGCCGCGGCAAAAAATCATGCTAGGGTCTCAGTACTCTCGGATCCTGCCGATTACGAAGAATTTTTACAGGCTTGGACAGGGGGGAATGGAGACGTTGGGGAAAAGTTAAGAAACAAATTGGCACTCAAGGCGTTTGAGATGACAGCACAATATGATGAAGCTATCAGCGGCTACTTCAGGGAGCAATATGCATCTGCGCATCTATCTGCTGAGGCTTTATCGGCACCTGTTCAGCGGCTTCCACTGCGATACGGTGCGAACCCCCACCAGAAGCAAGCTCAAGCATTCGTTAAGGAAGGGGCTCTACCATTCAAAGGTGGGTTCCATTTTCTCAAACGTCATCGGCTTTATCGGACGATCCCTCCCCGTAGTCCTTTGTGGGTCACCCGGCTATATCAACCTGCTTGATGCATTGAACTCTTATGCTCTTGTTGCTGAGCTCCAAGAATCTCTTAACCTTCCGGCGGCGGCATCATTCAAGCATGTTTCACCAGCTGGAGCTGCGGTTGGATTGGAGCTTAACGAGACTGAGCGACAAGTTTACGGCGTCGACGATTTGAAAGAACCTCTGACTCCTCTTGCTTCGGCGTACGCAAGAGCAAGAGGTTCGTACATCATACCTTGCCTACTGCTCAACAATTAACCGATGAATTATGCATTAGGGGCAGACCGCATGTCGTCTTTTGGAGATTTCATTGCATTGTCAGCACCTTGCGATCTTGCAACAGCAAAAATAATTTCTCGGGAGGTATCTGATGGCGTTATTGCACCTGGATACTCTCAGGAGGCATTAGATGTTCTAAGCAAGAAGAAGGCTGGGAAATATTGTATACTTCAGGTTCGATGATCTCATCTCGATCTCGCAACTTCTTTGTTGTTGACAGATCATATTATCAGATGGATCCATCGTATGTTCCATCAGCCATTGAGACCAGGCAGGTGTATGGGGTATCTTTGCAGCAGAACAGGAACGATGCCAAAATCCAGCCGTCTCTATTTGAAAACATAGTTGGGCAGAATAAAACCGTAAGTCAGGGTCAGGTCATTTTAACGTGGTTGCCCATCATCTCATCTCTACCGTGACTAGCTTTCTTCCGAAGCGGTGACGGATCTTATTGTGGCCACTCTTGCTCTCAAATATACACAATCAAACAGCGTTGCATATGCTCTTCGCGGATCGATCGTTGGTCTCGGTGCAGGCCAGCAATCGCGCATTCACTGCACCCGACTTGCGGGAGCGAAGGCAGATAATTGGTGGCTCCGCCATCATCCTCGTGTTCTTGCCCTTCCATTCAAAAAGGGTGTCAAGAGAGCAGAGAAGGCGAACGCTATCGACCTTTTCGTTTCTGGGGAAGAGCTTGACGGTGGTGAAAAGGAACAATGGGAGTCGATGTTTGAAAAGATACCCGAACCATTGAGTCAAAAAGAGCGCAAGGAATGGGCAACCAAGTTGGAAGGTGTCTCATGTTCCAGTGATGCATTCTTCCCCTTCCCAGACAACGTGCATCGTGCCAGGAAGAGTGGTGTCAGGTATCTTGCCGCTCCCGGAGGAAGCGTGATGGACGCAGAATGCATCAAAGCTGCAGACGAGTATCAGATGGTGTTCGTCCATACACCCTTGCGGTTGTTCCACCACTAAAGTTTGGATATTCATACTCTTCAAAATGTGAAATTTATGTTGTTATACATATAGAACGTTGAATGTTGGAAATTCTATGAATCAGACTTCCTGAATGACATCGTCCTCATCATCAGATCGTGCCGCTTGGCCCGACCCGTCGTTCTCCACTTCTTCTATGGGTGCTTCATCCCGTTTGAGAAGGTTGACAAGCCGTTCAATGTGGTCAATCACCTGTCGGATAGTGGTGTTATAGAGGGATGAGTATATTGACAACGTGGTTACTCACTTTATCGTCCTTTTCCGTCTCATGCATCACTCTGACTATTGGGTAGACTCCAGTTGACCTCAAGTTCTCTCTGCCCCATCTAGAAGTACAAAGAAGAATAAGGGTTTCAAGGTGTGTCAAGCGGAGTACAGGATCAGGTTCTCGCTTCTTTGTTGAAGGCAGAAACTGGAGGGATGGCGGTAGCTGTTCTTGGTCCTACCATGATGTTCAGATTCAGTTCTTGAGGATGGGCGAGATGGCTTACATCTATATCGAACTCTTCTGGGCCAGCTAGAGGGAGCAGAATTGCAGGTGTCACGTTGATCCCCGGTGCCGTCACGGTAGACGGAGGGATGGCCAAGCTTTCCGATTCTGCGGACAGCATTGCTTTGTGTGAGGATTGATGAAATGAGCAGTTCCTGCGGATTAAATGTCGAAGGTTTAATGGTTTCCAAGAGCTGAATGGTCTGTTTCTTACTTCAGTATAGATGCGACTCCTCCCCGTCTTATCAGGTCAGAATGGTCTGTGAATATGATCACCTTGGAGAGCGGATACTCCAGGGTATTGTTGTTGGAAGGGCTCTCCAGCGGATGCGTAGGAGAAGGTGTCAAAAAGAATGAACGTCCAGCTGGAATCTGCACTGCGCATCAGAAAGCGACTAATTTCGAAGTTTCCGATTACGCACAGTAGTAACGTTGGCAAAAACACTAGACAGGAAGTGTAATTTGGCTTTTCTCGCGCGTCCTGCCTTCTTCTCATCTTCTGTAGGGTCTCTTGCTGCTTGGACAAAAGCATCCAGGAGTAGAGGGAGTACCTTGACTTCTTTCTCCACGTAGTTGTCCGGTGTAGGTGGTGTTGGCGAAGTGGCAGATCTTGAGCCCGGGGTGTAGTACCCTCCAGGTATGGAGGGATGCTGAACAACCTTGACGGACAAGTCAATCAATGTGGTGCACACCTGTCCATTCATAGTCAAATTCGAGAGAAGCATCGCGGCAATATCTGCGAGAAGCGACTGAGCATACTGCGCTGAGACAGATGAAATGAGCCCTTAGTTCATGGACTTGCGGTCTGACACATTGACAACGTACGACTATGTAGGACGCTAGGAACTGCAGAAAGAATGGTTCTCCCAAAGATGATATTACTGTTTGGGAGTCCGACAGATTTACCAGAGCTTTGAATGCATCATGGGCGATTTCCTAATGGGTCTTGTGAGCTTAGTACCGTCTTGGCTAAGGAATATAACCCACTGGTTGATCCCGGCATAACAACTTCAAATCTCTGAAAACGCCCTGCTCTTTCTCAGTTTTGAGTCCTCCGGACAAGCCTTCGAAAAATACGTTTCTGTGCGGTGAGCCTTTTGGCGTTTGACCCAGTAAATTTGAAAGCGCAATTTGGCGAACTCGCGGCTTTGGATTGTGAAGAAATGGAATCAACTGTGTACAGTCGATCTCAGTACCGCGAATGATATAGCAATGTATGATGTACCTCTTTCAATTGGGCTTCCATTGTGAAAGGAGAAGTGACTTGGAGTGTAGAAAAACGAAAACCCGGCGAATTGGCGAGATTTTGTCTCACGTGACGATCTCGACGCAATTCGCCTGATCATTCACCTTGTTCCCAACTTTGGTCTCGGTTCGGGCATTGGACTTTTGCCACTCCAATACTGTCCTTATTCCTTATAAGGATAACTTTTCATCATACGTCCGGGTAATTCTATCGGGCCGGAAGTGTGCATCGGTCCAGATTTCAAGCCTTCCAAAGTATCCGTACACACAGCTCGCGATAGCCTCAACTATATTTCAACAAGAGCGTATGTTATCAATCACATAGTCTATTTTTGAATCTGATCACTGGTTTAATTAGAATCCTCGCCGTTGTCTTGCTTGGAATGCGATCATAGTCCATTTTGCAACGCAGCGTCCACGTTCACGTTTACGGCCGACAAATTACATATCATTCCAACCCCAATCTGGCATTAAAAGCACTGAGCCATGCGAAAGCCTCCTGCTCCCAAATCAGCCCAGTTTTGGGTGGAGGTTCCTGCCATGCCTCCAAAGGGTGGCCCTGACCAGCACAAGCCATCATTTACTAAAAGCCGACTATACTCGCCCCGAAAAACTAGATCGGCTACGACTTCCAGAGCCAAGAATATTGCTACTGGTGACACGTTCATTGAACAAAAGCGTAGGAAAGGAAGCAATGGTGGGTAATCGGCTATTGGCTTGTCCAGACTAAACCTCATTGACGGTCGGATTTGCCTCTTTGACTTCTTGTTCGAAAGGCACTAAAGCCGCATCAAAAGCACCATCAGATGATTCCGGCTTGTCATCATCCGACGAGTCGTTCATACCGGTCTTCGCTAAACCTGCAACACGGAGCGCCCGGAACAAAGCTAATCCTATTACGACCCATTCAGAGAGCCCGGCTAAAAACGAATTCTCAAGACTTGAGGCTCGCGAAGTTTCTCTAAGACAAAGAGAAATAAGGCTTGCAAAACGCGAGAGAGAGCTCGCTAAACTCGTCAATACCCAGGAATGCACTTTGATAGCTATCGAGGACGAAAAGAAAACAGTTGAAGAGATGAAGCAGAGGGCGCAAGAGCTTTTGAAGGCAGCCCAAACTGCATCTAAAGCTGTTGAAGGTGATATTCTTCGCTCGAGTTATGAAGAACAAGAGGATACCTTACAATGCCCTATTTGCATGCTTGTGATGTCAGCATTTATTACGTATTTCACCTTTTTGCTGTTAACCACTTCTCACAGGGCTTCTCCATACCTCATTACAACTTCAAACTGTGAACATACCTTGTGTGGGCAATGCGCACTCCGTATCTACTTCTCACAAATGTGCGCAAGTTGTCACGTCTTTCACCAAGATCTCCCTCCTCCCACTTGTCCAACCTGTCGACAGCCCATAGCTTGTATAGTTAAAGAACCTAGTGCTATGGCCAGACCTCCGCCTCCCTTCATTTTCAACCGGATCGTTTCCAATCTCGTCGACATTCATGTGCAAAAGATGAGAGCCCTGGGTGTTAAGGAGTGGCTGGATGATGGCGAATATTACCAGGCGTGGGTGTTGGGCTCCGGGTAAGAATATTCATTCATCAGACATCAGGTGATTAACCAATATCGCAAAGGGTCCCGCATCAGATTATGCAGCGGCTTATCAATGGCTGGTCGACAATGGCATATGCAGAGTTTTGGCCCATGAAGCTGGAGCTTGATTCGTTTGTCAGTTGAGGCGTTCAGGGACATCATTTAGTGTATGTATATGATAACTATTTGGTAGCTTGCGTTTCTTCACTTGATCCTTCTTAGTCCTCGTTTTTTTTGTCGTATTCAAAGGGTCGCATTGGATGAAGGGTTTGCATGATCTTCCATTCCCATGTTATGATGTTATTTTTCGACATCCATACTCGTCTCATCCACTCCTTCTACAGTATTGTTCAACTCCTTCGCTCGCAACCCTTGTGATGAGACGATGATCTCGTCCGGTTTTGTGCTAGAGACACGAATCAACCGAAGAATTGGAAGGTAACCTGGTTCCGCGTTTTCCCATTTGCGGAACATTTCTACTGTTGGCGCATCGGTAAGGTCAGGTATTTCTTATCGAGCTATATCAGTACGAGCCCTGTGGCGAGTGTAGATTCCGATGCACAACTCCTCACCTAAACCAGTTCGGTATTCTTCCAACTCAGCCGTCCGGAGCGCCCGCAACTTCTCTTCTCTGACACTTCTTGGCCTGCCTTTTCTGCGAGCAGCTTCTTCAGCAGCAATTGCTGAGTCATGTCTTGTAACCCATACATCCCGAATTAGTTCATGTATCTCCGCAAGGGTTAGGCAAGGGACATCCAGAGGTAAAGCGTGATAGAAGAACACAAATCGGTCAACTGCATCAAACAAGGGTTAAGTGCCGCCAGGACAACACTGATACTACACTAACTTCGATCCGTTTGAGCTTGCGTACGATGAGATTTAGCGACAACTAGCTTCTGCTTCCTTAACTTCTTTCGTTCTAGTTGCCCTGCCTTTCGAGATTCGGGATGAAAGAGTTTCTCTTTAGTTTTACTTCCTGAGCCGCCCATGTCTTTACGGGCTCTTTTATTAGGTTGATCTGCTTTTGGATTTGCATTGGATGGGGCCATGATGAAGAGTAAAGAATGAGGGGTAAAAATTACTTTGGTTGACCCATGATTTCCATCTAGGGAAATAGTCGACAAACAACTCCTTTAAACACCGGTCTGCGTTGAACCCCGATCCGCCCCCTCGGCCACAAAACGGCCCTTTTTACTTTACAACCTGTGCTTTATATCACGGTATGTATTGCATCGCTTCTTTCATGTGGAGCTTTCTCTTATCTGACAGCTTGCTTCATAGATAAGACCTGGTTTCAATGTCGACTGCACGATCTGTACGAAGTGAACGCACGAATGGAACCTCATCAAGTCGTTCAAGCAGCAGTAGAACCGCCATACCAGTGAGAAGTCATCTCTTTCATTGAATGGTACTTCTTTGTACTCAAGTATTTCATCATAGTCCACCCCTCAAGTAGAAACCACCGTAACCCGTCTTTTAGTCGCAATCAAACAACTGCTTGAATCCTTGACGTCATGGAGCTTAGGAAAGATAACAGAGAACGACGTTAGCGATGTCTATGTGACTTTAGGAAACGATTTCAATGCCTGTGTGGAAGCCTTCTCTTCCATAGGCATCAACATGCAGTTAGTACATTGAGGCTTTCTCATACCCATGCAACTCCGCGGCTTGCTAATCTTCAACTCCTTTCTCACTCAGGGAGCTGTTAAGCGTGCCAGATGACTTACGTGCAGTGCTTGAACAAGCACTTGCCGAAGATGCAAACCCAGAAAACCTAGAGCTTTTCTTACCACACGTTCGCGCAATCATCACCAACCTTCTCCAAGGTCTCCGCGCAAAGCAATCCCTTTATAGAAAAATTGCGGAGGAACGCAACGCTCGCCGATCAGAACGTTCTGACTCTGGCGTGCCATCAAGTTCGAGATCTAGTCGTTCAGGGTCACAACCAAGACCACTTCCTTCTACGGAAGGGTCCCGCCCACAACCCCAACCCGGATCTGTTGCCTCTGCAGTTCCTGCTAGAGTATCATCAGGAGTTGGAAGGAGGAAAGTATCTGGAAGTAGACAAACCTCGCAGTCAGATACCGAAGGTCCGCAGAGGCGTACCGGTGGGGGATTCGTACCATCTCTGGGGCAGGCGACCGTCGCAACATCATCAGCTCAAGGGGACGGCGTCATTGATGTATCCAGTAGATCATCTACCGAAGAGCAAGAACCCTTGGCTCCAACCGTGTTAACGCGGCGTAAAGCGGGTTCATTCTCTGCTTCCCTGATTGATCCAAAATCAGATCGCCCCAATCCAGCAAGAACTTCCTCAAGTAGATCTGTATCTTCTACATTTGAAGAAAATACAGAAGATGCCGTAGCCACTCCTCAAGCACCACCTCCACCTCCTGCGGTTCCTCCAGGGGTTAAGCGCTACTCGCTGATCGATGCACCCGTCTCACCGAAACCTCAAGCCGCTTCACCCCCATACCTCCCTCCTCCAAAATTTCCTCCAGCGCTAACATTCGAGACACCCACTCCAACCTCTTCAGAACCATCCCTTCTACAATCTGAGTCTCCAGGGACTCCACCCGCCGCAGCCCTTAATGCTAGTCCGACCCCCGATAATGCATTATACCAAACGCCCGCCATGGAGCAGTCACTTGCTGCCCTTCAGCAAACAGGCGCTCTTGATAGAAAAGCGTCAAAACGATTCTCGACCTTTACGATAAGCAAGATGGGAATAAGCGGCGGAGGAGGTGCTTCGAAACCTCCTTCCTCCAATAAGTCTCTCAATAGAAGATCAATAGCACCATCTGCCTCGGTTGGTCAGCTGTCAGCAGCTGATCTCGACGCTCTGGCAGAAGTGGATGAAGACGCTACCAGCCCGGTGCGACAGTCAGTGTCTCTGAAACCTACTACACCGAAATCTACGACGGTGGACGATTCGACCAAGCGAGGACCAAGTCCCCTCCATGCTGATGAGAAGGAAAAGATACCGCCTGTGCCACCTATTCCTGCCACTCTTGGCTCTGATGGAGGTGTGACTCCAAAGCGAGGCAGGTCCCCAGACCTACGAGCAGAGGACAAGCTGGCACCACCGAAAGCGACTTCCATGACGAAATCACCGACTGTTGTAAATGGAACACTGGCGCCTCCCGTTTCGACCGCATCTCCGGAACCTGTGGAGGCACCACGATTCATCACCGTGTTCCTTCAGGTTGCACGACAGGTGAAGAAGGTCCGGATTGACTTTGAAGAGTCCCCAGATCTGTCATTCGCGGCTCTGAGGGTACTTTTTGTGGACAGGTTCTCTTATAACCCAGGGCAGGACAATTTCCCAGCTATCTACATCAGGGACCCAAAGAGTGGCGTGCAATACGAGTTGGAGGATGTGGGAGAAGTCAAGGATGGGTGTCTGCTATCTCTGAATATCGAACGTCAGTGTCATGATTCCTTGCGGTTATATATACATACTGACTCGGCCGTAAACAGCTCTCGACCAGATCAAACAGCACATAGATCTGCAGATCTCTAACTTGTCTAACGACCTCAAAGATCTAAAGACGGCTGTTGGGAATACTCGGCGGATGTCGCTCACCCCAGGTCCCTCGATCAACGGCATCAACGGTACCTCTCACATCGAAGACTCACCACCTGCACCCCGTCCAACCGAGCAACAGTTCCAAAGTGTGGCTCGCCGCTTATCAAAGCTGAGGCATGATGACCTCTCCAAGATTGGATCAGCGCCTTCAACCAGGTTCAACCCTCAGATGGCACCTCTAGTTGAGCAGTCAACTGGAAGCACCTTTCAAAGCACTCAGTTCCAGCCGCTCACTCAGCAGATGACGGGCGGATCAACATTCACATTCAGTTCAGAAACTGGGACGTCTGCGCGTATCGTATCTGATCTCAAGACCCAGTTTGATGAGGTTCGCAACCTTCGTCGAGACTTGGGCGTTATGAAACAAGTCTACGTTGATTTCATCAGTCAAACGAAGGAAACATTGGGTAATCTGCGTAACCAAACCACGACTGTCAGAAACCTAGCCAATACTAAAATTGGGGGCACTCGAGCATATATCGACTCGGGAAAGAGTCAGCTTGATTCCCGATCTCAGAATGTCCTCACAAAGGTGGAAGAATTGCAGGATATGGTAGAAGCGCTAAGGGACGACGTGTTGAAGCGGCACATTACTCCCAAAGCAAATGTGGTGAAGACTCTCAAAGCCGATGTCGAATCCACCAGAGCAGAACTGGAGAGCTTGACCGAGCACTTGGCTACCATCAAGCCCATGTGGAAGAATACTTGGGAAAAGGAGCTGCAAAATATTGTGGAGGAACAGCAGTTCTTGACTCATCAAGAAGAGTTCGTCAGGGATCTGATGGAAGATCATAACGCATTATCAGAAGTGTTTGGCCATGTTCAGAAGGTAATTTCTATTAAGAGTGCTTCGGCTATCAACTCGGGCATTGGAGGTCGGGGAGGAAAAATATTGAGAACGGGAAGGTCATTTAAGCCGCCGCCCAAGGAAGAGGGCCATGACGGATTCAGTACCGTCATGTTAGAGATCAAGGGCGCCGAAGATGATAAGGAAAGGACGGAAAGGAGGTTGAGAGCGATTGAAGCTAATACCAAGCAAAGGCAGAAAGAGTTGCGAGCCAGAGGGGATGATTTCGAAGAAGAGTTGAGCGATTTTGTTGGACAGAAGAAGTTGAAGAAGACTGGAGGAGCAGAAGAAGCTGAGAGAATTCGACTGAAGAAGGATCAGGCAGCGTTGAAGTCCATGTTTTCCAATGGCGCCCCCATTATGGGTAGTAACGGCGCATTCGGTCTTGATGGTGGTTACGGAAGTGGATCAGACTTTGGAGGGATGGGCGGCGCTGCGTTGGGGATGGCGGGAGTGACCTTTAGCTCGGCACCCTTACTAGACGATGACGAGGACTGATGACCCAATCTAATTCATGAATATAGGGATGGTTGTTCTTTATGATTCTCCATGTAGTTTTTGGCTGTAGTTGCCTACTTGTTTCATGTATAACTTTACCCTAGTGCTGTCGCTACTCAAACCAATTTGTTTTCGGACACTTTACATGTTCTAATTTCGCCAAATGGGTGACTCAAAGGGGTACAAGAAGTTTCCTAAGTGTATCTCTTCCCTGAAGTGCATAGTTAATTCATGTTACAATATCCGGGCATCAATAGGTTTGTTCATTAGGTTGAGTAAGATTTCTAACTCCAAGACATGAAACCCTTGCTTCACTTCCGCAGTTTATACTATTCCGGAATTCCATTCGAATCCACGCGTTCTCCGCAAGCTCGATGAGAAAGGAGCTCCTCAATAGGGTCTCGGAAGTATTTAACCTACTCCAAAGACAGAGTCTGATGAGTCCATGGCAAAGGTTAACGTCTTATCCGCCGATACCCTTAGATTTGAGTTGTACCGTCGGGCAGCTCTATCTGCCCATGTCTGAGAGGGTTCTTGAAGTAGGGAATCACCCTTTAACAGAGGACCAACCATTGGGACTTGTAACCCAACTTAAGAAGGTACCAATAAATGCCGAATTTATTACACCACGGTATGATCTTGGTCATGACTATAGAACCATCAATCCATGGGCAATGAACCAAGAATCTTCCTCTATGAATGCTTGGCATATCTGACCACTGCAAGCTATCGCAGGTGGGAACATGGGTGACCCGAATCAATGTCAACGTTTCTAGAAACCATTCTGTTATCGACGATAGTTGTTTAGAACGTTATACGGATTCCAACATACGACTCAAGCATCAAGCTCCGGCGGGTCGGTTCGTGTTCAAACATGCCAAGGTGGTGCATAGCAGCAATGGACGCTCGAATTCTCCAGCAATTGCGTCGAAACTCTGTTCAGACCAGATTTCAAGAACAACCATTGTCGAATCACTGAGCAACTTTGTATAGCATGGTCTTTTCGACAAGTCAATCTCAGACCTTTCCAGCTGCACCATTGAAGAGCCTTCTGCGATTCTTCATGGAAGGATTTGGACTTTCGCTCAACCTCATTGTCCATCTAGAAATGGCCAACACATATCGAGATCAATTCAAGATGGCAAGCTTCAAAATGCCCTGGATAAGAGATAGAAGATTCCGTGCGTAGGGGGAATCAGGTAAATTTGATTGTTGCGTTTTACACGTATATGTTTGAATGTTCCTGGCTGTTCCTCATCATATGTCATATGTCAAAGGTGGCCGCCTAGATTGATCTGCAGCAACCTTTTTGACATGTGCTTTCGTATCATATCTGGTCCCAGCGAGTTGCACTAGCGGGTTGTACAAACGCGGGCCACATGAAACTATCGCGTTAAAGCAAGTCGGACACTGAATAGGGAGTACATGGATATCCCTAATGAACGAAAGGCGAGTATGCAGTCTTTGCCTGATCAGAATACGCTGCAGAGGCGCTGGCGGATAGAATAACATTCTAGTGATCCGTTGGCGGCATTATGAAGCCCGCTTACTACATCGGTGCATTCGTTTCAGAGTGTAGCGGTCGCGCCGGATAAACTACGTTACGGCGGTCCGGAAAGACACCGTAAGGTAATCAGTCGCCAATGCAATCACTGTTAGAGTTGAGCCAAGATGATTGAAAGATTGAGACAAGTTTCATCACCTCGGTACGTACACTGATGAGAGACCTGTGCGTCAGAGTGCCCTGAATAAAATCCATGAATTATCCGACGACCACACTACACGGTATACCATTCTGCTACATATGAAGCTTACATCTTGGCTAATGCCCTCGGTCTGTCATCGGTCTGGCACCACTCAGCACTCGGTCTGTCCTCGGTCTGATGTCGGCCAAGTGGTACGATTAATTTTAAGCGGAGATTGAAGCGAAATAAATGGCACGACCTCGCTGAGATTTTGAGGCCGACCAGCCAGCAAAACTCCAAAGGGCCAAATTCCACACCTCTCACCAAAATAATTCTTCCATCATGGGATTCTCTGAATACTTGCTACTCGCTCTTGTGCATCCTACAGAGTTCAGATCACTCCTTCAATACAAACTCTTCCATGATCCAAAGAGAGACATCTCAGCAGTTCAAGAACATCCAACATCAGGATGGGACAGGAGAACGATGAGAAGGTGTTGGCATTATCTCGACCAGACTTCGAGAAGCTTTGCAGCTGTCATAAAAGAGCTTGATGGTGATCTCGCAAGAACAGTAAGTGACGTGTTCTCAGTGCATCTTGATCGTGGGCTAACAGGTGTTACGGCAGATCTGCTTATTCTATCTAGTTCTGCGAGGTTTGGATACCATCGAGGATGATATGACCATCCCAGACAACGAAAAACAGCCGCTGTTACGTGGCTTCCATACTTTCCTTACTAAACCAGGGTGGACCTTTGATGGTAATGGTCCCAACGAAAAAGACCGTGACCTACTTGTCGAATTTGACATTGTAATCACGGAATTGGAACACCTAGACTCAGAGTGAGCTTACTTTCTGTATCTATTGATCTCTTACTGACCCGTAGTCTTCGCGTTTTCCAGGAGCAGTAGAATTATTATCGACATTGCACGTAAAATGGGAACTGGCATGGCTGACTTCACCTACAAGGCAGCCAATGCATCCTCTTCCTCATCCATGTATGTCGAAACTATCGAGGAATTCGACCTCTACTGCCACTACGTTGCTGGCCTTGTCGGTGAAGGCCTTTCCGGTCTTTTCTCAGCTTCAGGGAAAGAGGCGGAATGGCTTGCTGACCAACTCGTTCTCTCCAATTCAATGGGCCTACTCCTCCAAAAAACCAACATTCTCCGTGACTTGGCTGAAGATGTCGAAGAGGGTCGTCACTTCTGGCCAAAGGAGATATGGGGAAAATATGGGTTCACTGAACTCAAGGAACTCACCGACAGGAAAAATGAAGAGAACGCACTTTGGGCGCTTAGCGGGATGACCGTCAATGCACTGGGACATTTGATCGACTCCCTCGATTACCTCACCCTCCTCAAAAACCAGTCCGTTTTCAACTTCTGCGCCATCCCAGCCGTCATGGCAGTCGCTACTCTCTCAGTCTGTTTCATGAACCCTGATGTTTTCCATAAAAACGTCAAGATTCGTAGAGGTCAAGCAGTCCAGCTCATCATGGGCTCGACGAATCCTCGCGATGTTGCATACTTTATCCGCGACTATATTCGTGCAATTCATGCCAAGAGCACGCCTGCGGACCCCAACCACCTTCGTCTTGGTGTGATCTGCAGTCAGGTATGTACTTTGACAAGTATCCAAGGACAAAAAGTTGACTAAGACGTTTTTTTCAAGGTTGAGCAATGGTGTGAACACCATTACCCATCTTTCATCAAAGTAGGAGATGGAGGCCGTGCACAAGTAGAACAGGCACCCAACGAGGCTCGTCTCAGGATCCTAATTCGAGAAGACCAACTTCGCAATGGGAAGCAGCTCAAAGCTCAACTGGCGAGACAAGCACAATATGGTTTGCAACAACCCAAAGAAGAAGGTCTTCCGTGGATTTTTTTTGTGTTTGTTCTTGCTATGTTCTTGCTCGTCATGGGACTTGGTGCTATCGTAGTATACGGTATTATTTGGTGGTCCGAAGAGTCTAATCCCTAAGTACTTCATGATCCATTATTTCTTTAGATTTTGTACTATGATATTACGACTTTGGAATCATTTTTTTCCCTCTCATCTCCACGCGCGTTTTTTGGGGTATAGTATTTATAAGCTCATAAGACTACATATAAAACAGCTCGCAAGGGAGCCAGAAAAACAGATCATCCAAATGAGCAGGATAAACAGACATGGCGTATTGTTATAGGCTATTTGACAAGTGCCACATGATAAACTTGCGCGAAGGCGTTTCCCTACCTCTTCTTCCTGGGAGCTATCAACTCTATCATGAGCCTCCCATATTGCATAATTACCTAAAGTGGTGATTGGCTTACCTTTCTCCACAACTTCTGCTTCCTCTGCTTCTTCCTCCGCAATAGCCTTGCGTTTCTTTCCTTTGGAGCCCGAAGCCTCCCCTTTTCCGCTGTCTGCAGCTTTAGGAGTCTCTGCTGCATCTGCTTCATCCATGCATTTTTTGCAGAACCATTCTCCATCGGGAACTGCGTCGATCTTGAGACACTGAAGATGGTAAGGTGAATCGCACTATGACGGCAATCTTGCTTAGTTTATTTTGATCCAGGGATCAGGTAATAAAATATGTGACTAACCTTCTCGCATTCCAACTCTAGAACGTCCTCTCCCAGATCTTTTGAGCAGATCACACATGTTTCTGGATGATCAACTTCTTCGGGATGCCGTGGCAGCTCGGTATCGCCAGGAACGGCGATGAAAAACGTGGTGTTTTGGCCGGCGGCAATGCTAATCCGGGATGATCAATAGTGTGAAAACCGTGTCCTCGCATGATGAATTTGGCTGTGGTGAAACACTTACTCAATGACATCCACTCCATCCAGCGTTGTGATTCGCTGGGGTTTCGTCGAGCTCTTCGGCTGTCCTTCTCCATATCCTAGTTCGAAATTATTGGCGTTCTGGCCCCACCCCACCGTCATTATCTTGTCTGGATGCTCCGGATCATCCTCAGACGGTGCGATAGCAAAGTGAGTTACGCCTCCGGAGCAGACATGCTGAACTTTGCAGGTCATGATGTCTGCCAGATATCGGAATGTTGTGTACGGCTGACCGGTCGAGCCTAAATGAATTATGACGTAGTGGGTTAGAAAGGCCATTGTTGACTAATCATAGTGGCGCCCTCAGCGTCAGCTGTTGTGAATTAACTTGCCTTCACCAGAATTTTTCCACTTCCCGGCAAGGTGATACATTGATTGCCGGTCGATAACAACCGAGTTGGTTGGGCCTGCCGCAACTTTCGCCCCTCGTGTAAGCGGATTCTCGCCTGAGAACTGTTGCTTATCAGTAAAATTAGTTTCAAAGGCAATCTGGACTAGATCTTACATGGGGTACTAGAGTTGGAACTAGCATATCCTTTTGATTGCCCCTAATCAACGGTAAGACAATTTAGCATGACCCTGGGGCCTTCATGTGGCTGATAAGAATCACTTACAGGCCCAGACGGCAATAACCATTGTACCCAAAGACGTACACGTACCTGCCAACCCAAACCAAGTAATTAGTGGCATTACTAATGCGGAACCGAATTCAGGAACCAACCCATCGGAATCCAAGATTATACTGTGTTGCTGACCACAAGCGATCTGTACGATTTTCTTGCCGTCCAGGTTTCGTACGAGGGCTGATGCGAATTTATGAGACCCCAAAATAGAAGAAATAGAACGACAGATCGGTACTTACTGGGTTCCGTCACAACGTCGAACGCGGTTTTGTTTCCAGTTGCGATATGTTCACCTGTTCTACCATTGCCCAACTGGCCTTTCTCACCACTTCCGAACGAGTAAAGTTTGCCACTTTCGGTGAGAACTAGGGAAAAAGTTACGCCTGCTCCAACTTGGATAGCAGGATCTCCTTTGGACCATGGTCCATTCACGAGCTTGAAAGAGGATACTTCCGGGGCTTGCGAATGACCACACTGAAGAAGTCACCCCAATTGTTAACGATTAGATCAAAGACCAGTAAGTTTGAGACAGCATGTAATTTCCGTACCTGACCTAGATTGTTGGCTCCAGCTGAATAGACTTGCCCATCTGATGTGACGAGTAAGGAGTGACTTCTACCGCAGGCCGCATGCACAAACTTTACGCTTGAATTGCGCGCGGCACTCAGGTCCATAGGTCTGAGTTTGCGAGGTGTCATTTCCGATACGAACGGATGACTTGATGATGGTAGACCCAATCCTCCACTGCTGTTACGACCAAACAAATAGGCAGCACCATCCAATGATAATACAATTGCATGGCACCCAGAATGGGAGGTATGCACCGACACTGCCTTGATGTTCGACAGTGATCGAAGAATATGAGGGGTTGGCAGATCAGGACTAAAAATATGGGGTCGTCAGAAACACATTATCACGTGATGAGAGTTTTGGTTTCACCCCGGCTCTTGGTCTTGTTTGGAATTCTTTAGCTCTTTTCGTCCTAGTTTGGGCCTTGAGAAGAGAAAAATTAGCGAATTCTATGTGAGGAACTTCTCAAAAAACGCACCAATCGGTTCCTCCGCATATCAAAACTTGGCATCACGAAAAAGAGGGATGAATTACTAAAAAGCGGTAATCGACATCCGCGCGTTCCAATGCTCACCTCGGCCCCATTTGCGCTCATTTGAATTTTTCGTTGTTGTACTTGCAGTCTCGCTCATCGTTCTCGCGGTTCAGCAGAAGGTCAATCAAGAAAAAGAAACTGAAACTCGCTGGATTCCAGCAAGCCACGCAACGATCGAACCGTGAGAACTTGATGATAATCACGTGTTGATCGGTGTAGACAATAGAACATTGCACCTTCTAAAAGAAGTGATTTCTCCGAAGGGTGACGAAATTGAAGCTTCGGTTTTTTCTTTGTTTGACTTCGTGCCTCCATGGACCTGCAATCCTAAAATGGAACATTGATTAGCCTCTAGGGAAATTCAATGGCCCAGACGAACGCCATTCCGGGTATCTACACTTTGCGCAGTCTAATCTTAACAAATCCGCTCAGACTGTTCTATCCGTTGTGCCGGCACCGACTAAATTTGCCTTTGCGTCAAAGGCTACAACAACACTGACGAATGATTCCATCCAGGAGTCGAGCTGCCCTCGCCCATTCCTTTTTATTTTACCTTCGCTTTCACACGTCTTGCTCGAACGTCTATTGGTGTATTTGCACCTTCTCCCGCCGTCGTGGTCGACCTGCTCAATTGTAACCTACGTCTGTCGGCGCCCGACGTACGTTTTTAGTGGGCCGTCCGATTGGCTACCACTTGTTTCATCTTGAAGCGTGCGACGCCCTACCCTATCGCGTGGGGCGAGGATCGCATCAGCCCCTGAGGGGCGAAGCATCTCAAAATTGCGTTGGCTTACTCGGAGGCCCTTTACTCCGTTCTCCGTAAGACTCCTCGTTTTCCAAATCTATAAAAGTAACACTATTCATTCAGCTTCACTTTTCCCCCCCTTGCGCACATACCGCTGCCTTGGCCTCGCCTACATTTGCTCACCTTTAGGTTGCACAAGGCCAAACCACCGAAATTGGGCCGGGATCATCCCATCTTGAGTAAAAAGATCGACAAAAGGTAAATTAATCCATCCCTCCAGGATTAACTCTTAGTGTGTTTTCATTTCTCACCTGCTGATTATAAATTCCGCTTGTACTTCTCTACGCAGACACTCTTAATCTCAAGAACTCGTTCTCTCTAGCATTCGTTTTCTAGAAATAATCATGATTGTGAGAAGCTTCGCGTTGCTCGATCATTCGCTTTGGAGCGTCACAGAAGTCTGACGCAATTAACGCCTTCGCAGGTCATGCCAGGAAGCCCACAAAAGGCACTAGCCACAGATGATATACTTTCCCTCATATTCGAAACGCTGTATCAAGAGTCGACCTCATATCGTATCATCGCACCTTGCAGTCGCGTCAATAGGAAATTCCACGCAGCTGGCGAGTACTACTCTGCTCTCTGGATGTGGCTAACTACTAATTACACTATTGGCCGGTATATAGCGCATCGGTGGTTATGGAGGTCGCTTCCGCATCTTATGCCATTGGTCAGCCTTTTGCCGGAGGACGCAGTGGAGGTCACCCCCACCAGTGCTGTAAGTCCTACCGTTAGCTGTTTGTTGCGTCACGGTATACTTACCACAAGTTTCTTCTCTGACCAGACTCTGAAAAGACCTCTGATTCAGCCGGACTGGAAGAAATTTGTTGAATATGGCCGTTGTGTTCGGACCATCGCTCACAATGATGCCCCCTCAACCCCTTATCGGAACTGTCCGCAGATCGATCCCTCTATACTCCTAGCTATTGCTATGCATTGGCCTCATACGTCTCCACTGCCCAATCTGGTAGAAATTCAATGGAGTACCGGAACAAAACGAGGGGCACTTGGCCTACTTCCATTCTGCACGCCATCACTGCGATCCGTCCAGTTCGTCATCAAGCCAGGACTCCCTGCACCAGTCATGGACTCCGTATTGGAACGACTCGCGAATCAGTCAGGCCTGGAATCGCTCACTATTTCCTCCCGTCCTCATGCTACTTCCCCAGTGTCACAGTCTGCCTTAGACACTCTTCTCCTCAAACAACGACGTCTAAAAAAGCTGGATCTGTCATTTGATAGCCCAGTGCAGTCTCATATCCTCCCAACCTTACTCACTCTGCCCAATCTCCAAGTCCTACACATCACCTTGAGAGACATGGATGCGCTCCGGGCCATTCCTCCTTCCGAAGTAAACCCCCGCATGCCTTCCCTGGAGAAGCTTTGGGTAATAGGCTCACCCAGCGCGACCTCTTACTTTATCCACAACGTTAACATTCGGCCTTCGCATACGCTCGCCGTTCATTCCGTAGACTACGAAGCTGAACACCCTCGGGTGTCAGGTTTGGCACCCATCTTCCACGCGATCGACACTTTCCCATCGCGAGAGCTCACGAAACTGGATGTCATGGTCTCACACTGGGGACAAGGCGAGATCGAGAACCCGGACGACTACGCGATGCCATCCAGGCTTTTGGAGCCCATATGGGAGTTCTCAACCTTGATAACCATCCGATTAGACCTGGGTATCCCACTCATGTTAACGGATGCCGACGTCCGACGCATTGTTACGGCCCTTCCAAACCTTCAGAACCTCAATCTGGGAGCGGAACCGAGGTATACACACGACGACTTTGTCCCAGGAATGACACTCGCTACGTTGGTCACCATATCTACACATTGTCGTTACATTAGTTGCGTCAGTTTGTTCATCAACGCAACCAAGGGATTCGAGGCGTACAACCCGCTAGTTCACTACGATTCGCCACTTGTGTCATTGAACCTGGGGAGATCGTGGATAGAGAGTCACTACGAGGAGAACGTCGCCATCTTGATAAGCGACGTTTTACCGAATGTGGAAAACCCACAATACACAATAGGGGATGAAGAAGAAGGGGAAGGCTTTGAAGACGACAATACTCAGGAGGTGGATGATGACGACGAAGGGACTGCAGAAGACCACGCCGACCCTCATTGTCAGGCGACGATGACGAAATGTTGGCGTAATGTCCACCTCATGCTTTCTGTTCTTAGAAAGGTCCGGCGGCTGGAAAGGCAAAGGATAGCAATGTCCGCGGAACGGTGATCTATTTAGTTTTTGTTGGATGATGGTTTAGTGGTGTTGTGTTTTTCAGTTTGTTCAATTGACTAATAGGGTCGATCACATGTGGATAGCTTTATTAGATCATATTGTGTTTCATAATAGCCTAGTCGTACTTGGTAATTAGAGTAGAACAGAGTTCCTTATGAATGAATCGCGGTCCCTGAGTTGATCAAGACACCCTTGCGCCGCAAGGCCTCGCTTTAGTGTATTCGTAAACTACTGGATATCATACACTGGATACTCTACAGATGAGTTACTCCTCCAACGCAGCTCAGTAGCATCAAGTCTGCGGAGTCCCCAGTTTTTTCAAGAAGATATCTATCCATGTCTTCGAAAAGCTCCATTGCAGGGCCGACATCTTTTTCGTGCTTCTTTCCGGGCCAGCTACCCTTTTCCACGATACCGATGTAGTTTACCACAAGATCCTCCTCAGGATTCTCTTGGGGCACCGTAATCAGTAAATCGACTTTCCACGTAGTTACTCCGTAAAACGAGGCCTCTTTAAGGTGGTGGCGGGTGTGATATGGCATAGGGTTGTTATCAAGGCTCCAGGATAAGACGTGTGCATCGAAGGCAATAACCTAAGGAACAAGCAGGGACGCCACGATGTTTGTTCAGTTCTAGCAGACAGTTTGACAAGGAGATTCTTTGGACTTACTGTCCAGATGACACCCGGATGCTCAATAACCAAAGTGAGTTTCCGAGTATACGTCAGAAGGTCCACTTCATCGTTTTCGGTCGTAATGACAAATCGGGATGGCCAAGGGGAGTTATATGAAGGTGGAGGTGGCAGCCAAATCTTGTACGGCGTGAGGAACTGGATGTCGTAGAATATGATCAGTTTGGTATAGTGACTTCCTTATGTGAGCTGAGCTAATCACACCTGAGAAAAGGGATACAAGACATCCCAGTCCGAGTTCCAGTCATTCATGACTTCTGGTAATGCTCTGTGACCTGGTGGCCCGTATCTGATTGAGATATCATCAATAAGTTTATCAAACCCGGGCCCTGCGTCCGCAGCAGCTACATGGAGGTGATATTCATTCGTAGTGATCTGAAACGCAGATTCTAGTTAGTGAGTGCCCAGTGTGGAGAACGTTTACCCACATTCTCAACGTGCAGGGCAAAGATACGCTTCTGGTGCATCGGATCATAGGGCTCCCGAACAAAGGCGAAGAAGAACATTATGATCGCCGTACTTCCGATCAAAATTATGATGAAATTCATCAAAATTTTACGGCCAACTCTATGAGCCAAAGGCAGCAAGAATGAACCTGTCAAGAGAACAACTACCGCTGTAATAGTTGCGATGATATGTTCTACCGGAGCAACCTATGTATGTAAATTAAAGTCATGCCCAAAACGTATGCACAGAACCGAACGTGCGTACCTCACCCATCCTGCCGGTCAGTGGAACGAAAATGTCCAAGAATCCCAAGGTTAACTGGGTTCCTGTGACTACTGGCACAACAATGGCCACAACATAAGTAAGCAACCCCACTTTGGTCCAAGAGGCACGCCTTCCATCTAATGAATTGACGATGGCGTTTAGGCCAGTTGCGGCCGTAGAAACAAGCGCAAACTGGGTCATGAGAGTTGCCGACCCTAGGTTCAAGGCTTGGAGGGCCATGCCAATGAAAATAAAGAGAAAATGGAACGCTTTGAATGTTGCAAATTCTAAATGTCGTCGTTCGGTAGAAGATGAATTTGATCTAATGAAATACTGTGCCGTCAATGCACCTATCGGAAATATTTGTCAGTGTTGTAATTTTGGCCGACGGTGATACGACGCGTACCAGCCAAAGTTGGAGGGCCATATAATACCAAACAGCTCGTTTCCTTCGAATACCAGCTCATCCTAGCGTTGAGCAGGACTTTCATGATGAAAGCGACTACATTAGCGCTAAGAATAGCCCCTACGATGCTGAGCAGCGCGCTGATGATCGACTTCGCTACCAGGGCGACAAAATCAAATCCTGCTGTACTTATGAGAATCGCCAAGGACGTGGCCAGAGCAACGGTGAAGATCTTCCGCGCTGTTGCAGGCTCATAGTGAATGAACCATCGTCCAAGCATGGAGTAGTACAGTGATGTAACCGGCGTAGCACCTTTAGCAAGCTGTGGCAAGGGCGAGCTAGGCGACGTGGTCAAATAGTGAACAATCGCGTAGACATTGTCTGCGAAGTGTTGGGCCGCTCCAGGCTCGATGTTCTCGACCAGATCCTTGCGCGTATGATATAAATATGAACTGCCTACAATAGCCATCTGTACACACCACGGTCAGTACAAGCAACGTTCAGAAACTGTGAGCCCCTACATCTAGTCCTGTTAGGTTTCCATACTCTTGAAACTGACGGAAGTCAGTGCTAGAGGGGCATGGTGAATCAGACATCTGGCATGGCGTCGATAAAAAATTTCTTACTCTGAGAGAATGATTCCACTCTGGAAAACATCATTCGCAAGCACTGTAGCATATGGGCTGCGTGTGCAGAAATACCAATCAGTCCTGCGATCCGTCAACTGTAACAATGCGAAGGCGGCTTACCGGGGAACATGGGAGTATGCTTCAACCATCTCCTCGGACGTAGCCTGGAATAGAATCTCCGGACCAGTTGTCCCAGCAGCTATTGGCCATAACGATTGAGTGGCGATTATCTACGCTTGTGAAGCAATGACCTACCCTCGAGATTGATCACGGCCCTGACGGTTGAAGCAATCGCACTTTGCGTTGTAAAGAGGTGGGAGCCATCCTGCAGGGACTCTTCAGCGTTATTGAACACTTAATGCGAATAATAAAACGGTCTCGTCACTGTAAGTGTTATACTGTATTCGATCATGGTCACTTACAGAATACGACGGCGTGCCTTGGCTCCCAAGTTGGTGTGTTGATAAGAACTCTCGCGATCTCCAACTGTATCCCAACGGAAAGGGCATCGTCGGCCGCACCTTGAACATTGATCACAATTTAGACTTTTCCATTGAACGAGTGCTACGGGATAAACATACCAGGACTGGGCAACGTTGAGTCGACATGCGCATTCAACAATATGGCATGTTCCTTCCCTGCCGCTGTCCCATCGGACACGCGAAGTATAATGTTCGAAAGTTTCTCGTAATGCTTGTAGACGCGCTTATTCATCATATCGAACCTTGTTGCGGCGTCTCATCAGCTCAGCCGAGCTCGCGGCAACACGTGTGCCGATGAAACTATTCCAAAATTGATATTGCTCACCTATGTGTTCCGCTACCCTCTTGCCTCCACACTTCACACTGCAATCTCCTCGTTTTTCCGACATTCGCCGCTCTTAAAACAACATCTTCACATTGTCTTTGTATCAATTCCGCCTGTTCAAGCACATATTTGTCACCCATAGCATGTTCCCTGGTTCCAACAGTTCGGTATCCGATTGTTTCTGATAAGTGCTGAGCGTGTGCTAGCATCGCAGTTTCTGACAGTTGCGGGAGACCAGTCGTAGGGTCATATCTGCAAAGACAGGGGTCGTGAAATGACGGGAGAGGCCAAAGCGTCAAATAATGCCAAATGGTGCATCATATCACGCACTTACAGGTTAGTTAGAGGTCTCGGTAAGGCGTAATGCATTTTTGTGGTCCAGCGCGAGAGAAAGATACACAAAGGCAAAAGAACCACTAGCGCTAGTGCCATTTCATAGCTTCTTGATGCACTGGTTTTCTCTGACCTACGTGTATGTGTCGTCGTAGTTGTCGTTGGGGGTCGGAACGTAAATTCTGAAGACGTGGTTGAAGTCGTGCTACTTCCATCTGGGTGGGATTGTCTCCGGGACCGGATTAATGAGGTATCCATATTTTCTTCTAGTTAAGACAATACCGGTGTCTAATTTATGAAATTAGAGCAAAGTCAGGTTCAACATACGAAGAAACGCAGAGGCCAAACATGGAGACTTACGGGGTTCAGTGTGTTGAACAGCTGTCACCAACAACTGTCTAAAAACCCTAAATCGGACACGTATTAACAGGTAGTCCGCAATGTAAAGGTGAGAGCGAACCTTTCCGGTTATCTTGAGGCAGTGGCTTTTGGCCAGATAGTAGAAGTGAGGTTGAGGCAACCACAAGGAAAGCCGAACTGTGTGCGAAAATAAACAAGGGTGGGTGATTATTGAGAATTCAAACAGCGGAGATGTCTAGTGTCCACAAACGTGATTTCTCACGACACACGGAGATTTCCAAAAATGCAAAGCGTGGTTTCAAAACAATATCACAGATACGATATTTGCTAATACTACTTGACAAATATTATGATACGAGGGATAAAAATAGTTAGACGCATAAATGCGATAATTACATGGATGGCGGAAGGTATCGCATCATTTGCCCCCTACCAGGTTAAGACCATTATCGGCTGTGAAGACTGAATAAACCCGGCTAGATATAACACGCCCTACCGTGACAGCACGAGCTCGGGATGCTGGATTCATCTATGAAAATTGAAAGTTAATCAATATCAATATTGGGCTCAAGTTCATCAAGGGTCATGAGCAGCCACTCACTGGTATCCCAATCAACAACGACTCTTTTTCGCGTTCCGGTTTTGTGGGGTCTTGATATGCTTCGAATAAGGATCGAAGCGTTGGAAACCGTTTGCTTGTCATGTTTCTGATCAATGGTTCCTTGACGCTATTGATCTGGTATAACATATTTTGATATGTCCCTAGTGTGGATTTGTGGTCACCACCTTCAATCTTCGGAACTCCATCTTTTTGCGAATAGAAGGGAAGGTGAGAGCTTTCTATAAGTCTTGAATGATGAGAGACATTTATCAGAAATTTGTCAGGGTGGAAATCCGGAAGATAGAAGTTCTTACTTGTAAGGCTTGCGACCAATGTCTCCTGTCAAGTTGCATAACCAATTGACAGTGGAATCTTTCGCAGGCGAATGCACAATGAAACAATTGTGTTCCAATTGGAGTTTGACAAAAAGTTGTTCTAGCTTCGGCTTTTCCCCGCGTTTAAAGTTCGAATTGGAGGTGGAGGAATGAAATCCCTCGATCATTATGAAAAGTTGATGATGTCTACCGAGGACGCGCCGAAGGACCCCAAGTCTTCTGGAGAGCTCGTTTTCGGATCCATTGTATATCCTCAGAAGCTCCATCAGGTTGAAATACATCAGATAGACCCCTTGAACCTGCCAGGATGGGGTGACCGGCTCCCATTGTTTGTTAACCTCATCATAACGTGCATAAACATGCCTCTTCCATGTAATCAAGTTATCAATTCCGCCAAACCTGGCATCTTCATCGAATTCCTTGACAGCCACGGGTTTCCAGGTCACGGGTGCTGGCTTTGACGATGCAGTTTCGTATTCGTTCCTGAGTCTTTCTTCCAACGTTTCGCGAGTTTTCTTGAAGGTCTCAGAGTCCCAGAGAGCGCGTGGGATTTGTATAGTGAGGTCGACAAGAGTCTCACCCTTGGAACTGACTAGGGCGTTGAGTGCATTGTGAGCCTTATCTGCATTCTTTTGGGCTTCCTTTGCAGCCTATAAACAAAAATATGAATTTAATGACACCCGCAGGAGACCTAGGTATCGCACTGACCTTTTCAGCTTCCTTTTGTTGCGCTTTGAGTCTCTAATAACAAAGTGTCATTAGGACACGTTTGAGTTGACATTTGGATCAAGTACGTGCCTTCTCATTCTCCTTTTCCAGCTTCTTGCGTTCAGCCTCGGCCTTTCTTTGCGCAGCTTTCTCTGCCTTGATGAATGCATGTAAGTGACTGTGTCAAAGTATGTCAAAGCGAAACTCACCTTTTCGCCCGCAGTAAGGGCGGGGTCCTTTCTGCCACGCTTTCTAGGAGGTGGTACCTCCTCAGGCTGTGAATCCTCAAGATCAATAACGTCGGACTCTGCTGTTCTTTTTCTTGTTGTCTTGACTTGTGAGGGTTGTGGTTGAGATGAGCGTATTTCGCCAAAATCAGGTAGAACAAACTCCTCATCAGAGTCCTCCGAACCGTGATCCAACGCAGAAAATCCCCGGAAGTTGATATTATCGTCCACGATGTACTGAATATCGTCCTCTTCGGCGGTAGTATCGCAAAGATCGATGACTTCCATAATTGAAACGATGGTGGGCGAAGCGAGGGGCAGTCAAGTTTGAAACTAGGTTATTCTGGGCGGTTCTCCTGTTTTTCCTCACCACCATCATTCAACACCATCATTCAACATGCCTCGACGAACTTATTGCGTCAATCAAGAATACTACGACTGTGCAAAGTCAATATTAGATGGAATAGACAAAGAAACTAATGATAATAGATACAAAAGTTGGAACAGGGCGGTCAAGTACGTTGCTCATTAAACCCTAACAATTCATGCTAAAAGATTTGGAGCAGTTCTCTCAAAGCTTGGCCAGAAATACTGAATTCTCCTGCTCAACTCAAAACCGTCAAACATTGGGGTCCTAAGCTCACTAGTGACTTCACTAAAGAATGGAATAGGCGGGCCAATGGTACTATCGACGTGGCCGACCTTCCTGGTCCTAGTTCGCGGGCTAAGGCTTCTACATCCAAGTCTGCCGCGACGCGTGGCAAAGGCAAAAAACGCGCTT
The DNA here is from genome assembly GCA_019632295.1 of Tulasnella sp. 418. Classification (NCBI taxonomy): domain Eukaryota; kingdom Fungi; phylum Basidiomycota; class Agaricomycetes; order Cantharellales; family Tulasnellaceae; genus Tulasnella; species Tulasnella sp. 418. Next base: position 14,314 of record WSTZ01000015.1, on the reverse strand, counting down.
TGCCTGAACCAGATAGCGATCTCGAAGATTTCAGTGCAGACATTCACCAACTTGGTCACTCATCCTCACCTCCACCTCCTGCCAAAAGACGCGTCGCAAACAATAAAGCTCATCCAGTTATTGCAGGCGGTGGTACGGACTTGTCACATTGGGACTTACCTGAAGAGGATTTCGTGCCCCATTCCTTTGGTTCATTCCAAAACTCCGCACTACCTCAGGCTTCCTACTCTGCTACAACTGACTATCAGAACTTGAATGGATTCGAATTTATGTACGTAGGTAAGTAGTTTTTCACTATTCGATCATCTCTAGATCTTTACGTTTCATTTTTTCTAGGTGAGAATCTCGAGAGATTCAGTGCGGCCACCGCGGCAACTGTGTCTGTGTCGCTCGAAGCGGGCCAAGCTCTTTTCCTTATCGAGTATCTCCAGCACCACCAACAACATCCTTGGAGACTCAAATACGTGCAGGATC
>WSTZ01000149.1:10191-24943 GCA_019632295.1 Tulasnella sp. 418 | reverse complement strand
CTATGGAGAGTCATCTCGAAATACAGCTCGCGGCACCCCTCGCTCTCCTCGAAGGCGAAGTCCCTCACCCTCTAGACCTGGAACTAGAAATCAGAGCTCCGATAGCAGGGCGAGTGTACCTGATGAGAAAGAGCGATCTGATAGAAGCGGCGGTGACAGAGATAGAAGGGAAAGGAAGAGGGAGCCTTCCAGGTATGACAGAGAACGCGATGGAGATAGGGACCGAAGACAAGATCGAGGTGGCACCAAAGCTTCGCGAGATGAGGATAAAGAGAGGGAACGTGATAAAGACAGAGGAATCGGAAGTCGAGAGAAAGAGAGGGAAAGGGAGCGGGAGAGGGAACGGGAAAGAGACCGAGAGCTTGATAGAGATAGAGATCGTCACAGGCGAGACAAGGATGCATTACCTCCGAAGAAAGATCATCGGGAAAAGGAACCGCCTACGGGCCCATCATCAAGTCGGAATGCCCCTGCTTCGAGGAGAGAGGAGGACCGCACCTCAGCTCGCGCTGACAGAGCTGATCCAAAGACTGACTCAAGAGGTCGTAATAATGGTGTTGCTGGTGATGATTCCTCACACAAACGAAGAAGGGAAACAGACGATGTGAGTCCCGTTTAGACTTATGTTCACATATTGCTAACATCATTTCTACAGGAGAACGCCCCATCCAAAAGACTAAGGGAGTCAATTGCTCGAGACGTGTCTCGCGATAGTCCTCGAGAACCTGCAAGTAATCGAGACTCGGCTAACTTCAGTTCTAGGGATACTGAATCTCGCCGAGACCGAGATCGGGACAGGGACAGGGACAGCCGCACTGGAAGACCATTCGCCAATGACACAGCTCAAAGCAACGGGACTACTGCACGGGACCGTGATCGTGACCGTGATGAAGCGCGTAACGCATATGGTTCGAGCTCTGCAGCAAAAGACGTCAAGGATGGCCCTCGGGATCGTGAATCACTTTCTGGTAGAGAAAAGCTGGACAGAGAGCGGGATCGACGGGACGATGTACGAAGAGATAGAAGAGACAGGGAAGCTGATAGGGGGCGTGGGGATAGAGATAAGGAAAAGGACAGAGATCGGGAACGGGACAGAGAGCGAGAAAGAGACAAGGGGGGACCTTCAGCCGTCCAACCAGATCGAAGCAGACGTGATAGGCGGGAAAGAGAACCATCTGGTAGAAATGAAGTTGGTCGAGATATGGAGAAGGATGATGCATCCGAGATGGTGAGTAGAGTTTCCACTCGCTCTGGAACCAAATTCAATTCTGATTGGCCGTGTAGAATACAAGCACCAGAGACGAGAGGACCCAGCCACCGAAAGGTGGACCTCCAGGACCTCGCGAACCCTCAGCAGCTCCCAAGCTTAGTGGTGTTCACTCACTACCCTCTGCTCCTCGAGCTATGACGGCCTCAGGACCTTCCTTAGCTTTGCCAGCTGCGGTTACAAGTTCATCATCATCTACTCAATCTCCAACAGTTCCCAGAGAGTCTTCCAAACAAGCAGATGCGGTGTCTTCTCCGTTATCCCCTGACGCCCGAGCGATGAGAGGTGATCCTACCTCAACCAGCGGTCGAGGAGGCGGATTTAAGATTGCTGGCATGTCAAGACAAGATCCACCTACGTCATTACCCCCCGTTCCTCCGTCCTCAAGCTCATTATCTGGTTCGTTCACCAAGGACACCACTGGCGGTTCTATGAGCTTGAAAGATCGAATCGGAGGTATGGGGTTACATCCTCCTGGTTCATTGAGAAGGAATACGGCTAGTGGCAGAGGAGGTAGCCCAGGGGCCAGTCCTACTAGTGGAACAGTGAACGCAGGCGGTTCTGGTCCAAGTGTACCAACCAAAAGGACTTTGGGCGAGAGATCCTCCTCCGTAAGCGGTGAAGTTCCTGGTGGGTCTGTCGCGGGTTCTCCTGTACCTGGAGCTGCGCTATCAAGTATGGTACGTGTCCTACAATTTTGTCATATCTTCGAACCCTCCAATGACACCTCAACTTCTTTAGACTGATCCACCACCACAAACAAAACGAACTAGGCTGAATCGGAAGGGGAACTTTCCAGGATAGTGATTAGATTCCACGATGGGCCCGTGTGCCACGCATGGACATTTTATCACTTGGGCATTCTGAATTCTATCGCATATTTCATTCATGCATGTGCTTCATTTCCAATAATCGCAATGTCATATTTCCATTTTCCACATAGAACCACGCCATGCTACGCAAGTATCAAAGTTCGTGTTGCATCGCCAGACCCGCCATGCGTCATGCTATCTCTATCAAGCTATGCTTGTTGCGAGCGTCATTCTGCTAACACCATTAAGATAATGTGTGAAACGCCGGTTAGATAGTCGGACTTCATAATTTTGCAAGACGCCGTAGGGCGCTCAACAGTCACAAATCACGACTATCCTTTACTTGACTATCCTTTAGGCACGGCGAACTAACTATTACTGTCCACATGCCTGCCGCCCATGGACAAACGGACTCGAAGGCCATTGCCGAGGTATGTTTACCTCATTTTTAGGCGGCTGATAACATTTTACTCACCCAAGGACGCGAGCAAGGGCCAAGATCGAAATGGAAACTCATTTAGAAATTCCATCTTCAGGCACAAATAAACTGGAAGGCCGAAGGGCGATCGAGACTCGGTAGCTGGTAACTCCCCATTACTACATTAGGAAAATCGGTTCACTAGCAATGTTAATGCATGAAGGCTCATCATTTTCTCCGGAGGAGAGCAACTGCCCAATGACATCGGTGTAAGCACTTGCCGGCATTGCATATGCACAATGCTTCTTAAAGCAAAGGCAATCGGTGGACTCAATCACGTGAATATATGAAGGACGATGCGGTTCGATGAGGCAAGAGATGTGAAGAACTACGGGCACAAATACATACAAGTAAAGTAGTGATGTGTGATGGCAGACTGGTGTGTAAAACGCAGAAGAGAGTGGAAATGAATCGGTCCCAAAACGCGGGGTAAAAACACAGCGATTGAACAGATACAGTGGGAGCAAGAACGAAATTAGAGCATGAAGGGTCATTAAAAATTTCTCGATGATCAAGCGAAGTTTGAAAAAGAACTGAGTCCACAACTTGGGGGTGATTGGGAAAATGCACCCTGGTAGAAAAATGGGGGAAGGGGTTTGAAAGATGTATAACGAGGGAAGCTTCAAGTCGAAAGTTCGGCAAGAGCGTCGTGATTACGTGATTCGTCTGAGCTGTCATGAATCAGAACTGTAGGCACTGGCTGCAACGCTAATTGCACTGCCAGATCGCCGTGATTCGCTGCCTCCTCCTGTAGTACCAACGCTCTCTGAAGCATTGTATAGACTGGCGTACGAGCCATTGAGAGCCATCAGTTCCTCATGACTACCAAATTCAGTGATAGTCTAAAAGATGTGACGTCAGGTATGATTAATGTTGGCTACAAGATCAACAACTTACTCCTTTATCAAAGAAAGCAACCTTGTCAGCCCATTTCACGGTTGAAAGTCGGTGCGTGCTGATAAAGTTAAATAATGATCAGTTAATCAGAACGAACTTGAGGTTAGGATGGGAACTTACATAAATAATATAGTCCTTGATCCTCTTTCCTTCACGACGTTGCCAAACACACCATTCTGGGCATGGGCATCCAGTTGACTGGAAGCCTCGTCTAATACTACGAGGTCAGCTTCGGGACGCATAAACGCTCTAGAGAGTGCAACGCGCTGCCACTATGTGATCAAGAAGCATATTTGAGTAAGCTTGATCAGTACCGAAATTACCAGGGCATGCTTACCTGACCACCGGAGAGCGCGAGCCGGTTATCGTCCCTTCTTCCTTTGCCTCCGTCGTATCCACCTGACCTACTTCTCATCATCAACATACCACCACTTGCACCACCGCTCCTGAAACCACCTGCATCAACCTTCTTATCTAACCACCCATCCCCATTCCGAGCTTCGAGAAAACCAAGGCCAGCGGCCTTTAGGGCGCTTCCCACGGCTTCGTCATCATCCATCTTCTCCACACATCCCACACCCGTGTTCTCTCTCAGCTTGGCATTAACAAGCCTTCCAAAGGATTGAAAGACAGCCGTGCTGTGGGCATGTAAATCTGCCGGATCATACCTCGATATCGGTTGATCGTTGATGAGGATGGACCCCTTTGATGGGGCGTAAAGTCGTAAAAGAAGGTGCATCAAGGTGGTCTTGCCCGATCCATTCTGCCCCACAACGGCCACGGTTTCCCCCGGTTGAATCACGAGATTGAGACCTTTGATGGTGGGTTCTGTCTGATTCGGGTATGTAAACCAGAGATCTTTGCATTCAATTTTCATCCCCTTTCTTTCATCGATACCTTCCTCATTTGGAGTAGTCGTCATAGTCTCGTATTTGATGGTCGTGGAAGAATCTCGGGGAGATAGTGACCCTTTGAGCTCGATGGAGGCGTGGAATGCCGCCATCAGAAATATACCCTGAAACGTAAGTTGGACGGTGCTCCGTAGTGATGACAATGAATTGACGAGTCCGTGGATGGTATTTCGGTAAAGGGTGATGGATCCCAATGACGTTGTTGACAGTTGCAGGATAAGCGGGATTGTCTGGAGTGTGGATGAAAGTTCCCGGATTGCGTCTTTGGTGAAATTGACTATGGTCTCTGCATTGAGGGTTTGCTCGTCAGGTGATCCTGAGGCGCTCGTAGAGTGACCATCCTGTGACTTTCCGACCCCATTCATAATTTCTCTCGTTTCCACCCAACGCTTGAGGATCCAATCTGCTAACCCGAATAAGAGGACCTCTGCTTTGAATGCATCATCATAAGCGAGTCTCCTCATTCGCTCATGAGTCTCCGAAGCTTCTGATTGCTCAGGGGTAAACAACGGATATGGCCAGGATGAGCTATCGTCTTCGTCATTTGCCCCGCGGCCTCGTCGGATATGGCGATGGACGACACTGAGAATTGAGAGTAAAGTTGGAAAGATTGCAGTTCCGATGATCAGTAAGTGGCCGGGGCTTCTCATCAGCTTGAGCCAGTCCGAAGATCCCGTCGACGTTGAGGCCGCGTCTTGAGCCAGAAGAGTCCAGAGGACATACCCCTGGCTGAGAACTTCCGAAGAAATAGAGGTCACGGTCTTGACTAGGTCGAATGGACTTAACAGGCCTAGACCACCCATTCCACCATGGAAGGACCTTGCGAAAGCTTCTGATTCCTGCAGTAGATCTTGGACCATAGGGTCCGACAGTGTGGGGATGTCGAGACGTAATCTGGTCTGGAGCTGTAGATACTCAACCTTGAAACGAGCAGACTTCTGCACAGTGGACTCGTTTTGGGTTCTAGAGAAAAAAGGGGGTCGAAATAGGAGGGGTCAGTCCCTGAATTTTGCTTGATAAGCGAGATAAATTGCCTTACGCGTAGTGGTCGAAAATGGATTCTCCCAACATGCGACAAATTTCGAGTGCAAATAGGGTAAAGAGTCGTTTTGAGAGTGTGCGACTTGTCACAACGGCCTGGACCTTTTCAAATGGAAAGAAAATTTCAGCTAAGATCGAGAACGCCTTTTGATTCACATACCTCGTCTAGAAGCATGGCCTGAGAATACGAGCGCAAAGCTGGGAGAATACCTCTGAACATGTTTATGAAAATCAACAAAGAAAACCGGAGAGGGTGAACACCCCATAGGAGAAAGAACAGGTAAACGGCAGAATGTCGGATTGCTTGAAGAGCGAGCAGAAAATTCCTAAAGTTGAGAGGTCTGTATGCCCCAGGGTGAAGGATAGAACCATCTTTCTGCTGACGACTCCGTTGCCAGATGGACAGGGCAGGGGGTGGAGTATTAGAGGGAATATCGTTATCAATAAGAGTAGAACGAGCGTCGTCAAGTTTACCGTGACCGGCACCAGCAGTGACGGAAGGATTGGTTGGAGAACGACCTTGACGAGATGGTCTGAAGCGGAGGACCATTGGATGAAGACTACGTGACGCGGAATGATGAAGGGCGCATTCTTTTGAGTTTGCGACTGAAGTTGATGACGTGCTGCGAGATATAGTGCTTGGAGGCATTGCGGCTGCCAGCGTAGCAGCTTCACACAAGGAGTTACAGAGAGATTTCGGGGAGTAAAGCAACGAGGGGTGGCGTTCGCTTTTTGGCTCTTAAGAGGGAGAGGGATGTGGTGCCATTAGCGCATTAAAGCGCAATGAACGATCGGGCAACTTCATTCGCCGGTTCAGACTCGAAAGGAAGGGGGACGACACTCGGGATGATGCTGCCTAACGAGGTAACAGGGCACCAAATTTCGCGTCGGCACTGGCATTTTAACAAATCGGCGGCAGTGCGATAGCCCCACTAACAAATTCATCGCCTCAAAATGGGACCGTGGGAATACGCGGCTATATCGGTGATAAGGTCAGGTGCACCGTCAAATTGCCATTTCCTTCTCCAAGTCACTTTCATTTATTAAAAAGTCACATTTCCATCGGATGGACCAAGATCACGGAGCTACCGACAAAGTAAAACTCACTGCCGATGATACGTCGGAGGACGAGCTGCACACTTCTCTCCAGCAACCGAGCCGGACCCTCAAAAGTACAGCCCAACAGGACTCCTCATTCAATGAACCTCGCTCGAGATCGCGTGAACATACTCTCGCGAGAGAAGGATACGGATTTAGAACCACTTCTCGCATTGCATCCAGTGCGGGCACACCAGTTGTCGAACATTCACTGCACTCCCTTTCTATATCCGCGCCAAGTCCGATTCCGGATATGCATGGCTTAGGTTGGCCTGGTGAGATCCCCTCTTCCCAGCACATATCCTTTTCCCTCTTACAGCTCCTTGAGAGATTTTCTGACACTCTTTTGCTTTCTGATCCTGCATCGTGACGTTTCCTGGACAACGATCAAACATCGCCACATGCGTACACGTTCACATCAACTTTCAACTTTCACGGGATGTCTTAGCCAAATCCACTGTCTCGAGGTTGAACGAGACCCCCCAAGAACGCGCAGCTCGTGAAGCCAAACTTGCAGCTGCCGTGCGCACTCTGCTCGAAGGTATTGGGGAGGATCCTGATCGTGAAGGTTTGGTGCGGACTCCAGAAAGATACGCTAAAGCTCTGCTCTGGATGACCAAGGGATACGAGGAGCGTTTGACCGGTGAATATACAATTGCCCATGCTTTGTCTGCTTTCATGCAATAACCTATGCTTTTGCCTGCATTCCACTGGGCTTTTCGGATTCTGTTGTCGCATGTCATGACCCTGCAATTTACGATGCCACGTCGCACATCCCAGACGTCATTAACGATGCCATATTTGCCGAAGACCATGACGAGATGGTTATAGTTCGGGACATCGACGTTTTCAGCCTATGCGAGCACCACCTAGTACCATTTACCGGAAAAGTACGTCAGCCTTGCTGGCCTAATTCAAAAAGTCAATGACTCGCTGACCTTTCCGCGTTTCATGCATGGCATTGCGCCCTCCATCTTTCCACTCCACATGGGTCATAATTTCCAATTCTGGGCTAAATCTTCATGCTCCTTCACGCCTAAATTTCTATTCCGGGATTGTACATGCGGCCCGGCGAATGATCGGCGTCACCTCTTTTGCTTCAATTTTAAAAATTTGGCTTTGTCCTCGCCCGATGCCGGAATCTTGAAGATCTCGATCGGATACATACCCAACGGACTCGTTTTGGGGCTCTCCAAGCTAGCGCGAATAGCGGAGACTTTCTCCCGCCGTTTGCAAGTTCAAGAACGACTCACTCGGCAGATCGCCATTGCGGTGGAGGAGGCCATAAGACCAATGGGTGTAGCTGTGGTTATGGAGGCAACGTAAGTCCCACTCCTACTCTAAATTTTGCTTTCATCTTCCCTATTATCCCATCATTTACGGGATGTATTTCGGCATGGCGGACTTCCGAATGACTTGGCTGTGGCATGCGCAGCTTCATTTCTCGGAGATGCCAGGCAGCTGTTGCTAGGTGGCAATTTACTGGCCTCATACAACCACTTGGTATCATGATACTGCTTTCGGGCTTCACCTCAAACTTGAAGGAATGCTAACTGTAATTTCTACCCCTCAGGCACCTATGTATGTGTATGCGTGGCGTGCAAAAGCCTGGATCTACCACCGTTACATCAACAATGCGAGGTGCTTTCAGAGAGAAAGCGAAGACTAGAGAAGAGTTCCTGACTCTAATTCGCACTCCTCAATACTCTCGGTGATCATCCTGAAGCACCCAACGATCTAGCCTCCAATATCCAACAAGCCAATCCCTCATTGACACTCAACTTCCTCAAGGATTCCGGTCGGTTCGCTCTCAGCCTCTCAATACCAAGTTAAATTTGGACCAAGCTTCAACGCAGGCCATTTACTACTCAGATCTAACTATAATCAACTTATAGATTCACTTTGTATTTCGTAACCCATGAAGGATCAATACATTGCATGAAACAATATCATTGCAGGCGGCCTGCCATGGCCTTTGCCTAGAGCACCCTACATGTGTACAGTGGAATGGGCACCGGGTGTACGTTAGCCAGCTCCACGCACGTCTTCTTCAGGCGGGCTGATCACGTTCCACCTGATTTGACCTTTGGTCCAATGTTCATTCCCCGAGATGAAGTCCCCTCGTACCACTTTCCCTCGTTGTAAAACCTTGACTGCATCTTCTACCTTGACATACACCCCTTCAAGGATCGGACTCCCACCTTTGCCATAGTGGCTTGATGTAGAGTATACCATGTCTTTCAACGTAGGATCGTCAGGAACGGCTGATCCTTCCCATACCAACGGAACAGCATGAATTTTTTCCCCAGTATGACTGAACGCATTGGAAAGCACATCGTCCAACGTTTTTCGAGGTAAGAACGTGGATGAGATCCGGTCGTACAAGTCGAATGCTACGAAGTAGTCAGGAAGATTAGTATAAGTTATGGAGTGGGTAGCAGACATCCATTCTCCGTAAAGAATGTAACGCTCTGGGAAGGAGGGATCCCGATCAAGGATGTTGTACAGAGCTACAATTTTGGTGGTTATGTCATATCACAACATTGACATGATGCATTGAAACAATTTCGGCTCACCTTCCCGATGTGAATCTATCCACAAACCTAGCTTTTTGAATTGCTGGTGGGATGAAGGATTCACATAGTGAGAACGGTTTTGCACAAGGATGTCTTTGGTGAAGGAAAGAGAGAGGCCCATGTTTGCACCGTCAATCTTCTCAGTGATGACCGTCTTGGTGCCTGGAATGTTGAAGCGTTCATGCGGGGTTTCTTGCAGCGAGGGCTCCGAGTAGACGATATCATCTTCGGTAGCTGCTCCCAAGTCGATGAGATGCGGCGTTCTTGGAAACTTCAAGAGTCCAGCTGGCGAAATGCGCTGTATCAGCTCATTCGCTTCGACAAAGGATCTGATCGTAATGATCGCCTCAAACCCCTCCTCCAGAGTTGGTCTCTCCATCATCTTATCAATGGAGTTTACCGCGGTGATGACCCTTCCTCCAATTGGGAGTGTAGGGTGATCAACTCTTTGTTGAGCACGCGCAATGCAAAGATCTACAGAATAGTCAAAGATTATGCAAATAGGGTGCTGTGCCCATGTGGATGCAAGGGACAACCACTGTTTTCGGTCGGATGCGGTCGGGTTACAGCGGTCAAGAATTACCTTTCCAGTGCCGCGGCGTCCAATATCTGTCTCACAGGATGATCGGCTCCCCGCTTCATCCTGTGACACCACTCTCCATGTTGAATGTGGTGAGCGGGCGAGAATGGCGGACGAAAACCACGACTTTCCTGACCCGGGAAGTCCTACCAAGACAACCAAATCTAGTTGTGACGGTAGTTGCCCTTGGATATCCAAAGGGGGGTTGGCAGTTGGTGGAGTTGGCTCAATTGGTAATTCTGGGAGTATGGACCGCCGCTTCCAAATGGCACTACACCACAACTTGACAAAGTCCTCTTGGTATTCTGTCTCCAGGCTTCCGGGACGAATTGCTCTGAGAGCCGCTATAGCCTCGCTGGGTGACATCAACGGCTGCGTGGGATTTGGACTACAGTCGGGAGGCCGAAAACCATATGCTGCAATGTAACATGCAGCAACTGTTCCTGCGCGTCCTTTTCCTCCTCCGCAGTGGACTAGAATTGGAATCTTGGCCGGGTCTGAGAACAGCCGAAGAATGAAGTCCATCTGTTGGATGTTTGGCGGATGGTAATTTGGGATAGGTAAGTGGGTATGTGTTATTGAGCATCGATTCTGAAACCAAGAGGGAGGAAGGGGCGTCTCCTCTGTCAGAGTGACAATGTGACGAATCCCCAGATGAGAGGACGATAGAACCTCTATGTCCTCCTCCCGCCGAGGTGTCGACATGAGAGCGAAATGGAAGGGGACAATCCACCGAAAATAACGAGGTAACTCGTACAAGTCTGTACCTGACGACGGCACCCTAAGACGTACCCGCGAATCGATGCACAGAGAAGGATGTGAACCATCTGACCATGCATGATCTGCAACAAGGCGACGCACTTTCATGGGCCATGGAGTGATGAGCGTGTCGTAGAGGACTTGTGGTAGCTGATCTGGCTCCTCTTCGACGAAGAGAGCACCCCATTCTGCATGCTTGGCGCATTCCAACAATCGCTTGAGACAATACTGCTCAACTTTGCCTCCAGGAGATGTATCCAAGGAGAGAGCTCTACCAAAAGATAGTATAGCGAGCTTGTATTGCTCTGTCGCTATGGCAATGTCTCCCGTCCGAACGTATCCTCGAGGCGAGTCGGGTAGGCGCAGACACAGGTCTGTGGCCACTTCCATCGCACGACCGTGACGGCGCTCGAGCATCAGAGACATGGCAATGTCATCGAGATGCCCCGTGTGGAAACTGGGGACTGGATGCAAAAGTGAATCAATTCCTTTGTCTACGGTATGGTCGTCATTCTGGGTGAGTGTGATGTGGAACTGTTTCGGGGGGAGACCTAGCTTTTTACGTGCTTGCTGGGCAGCATTCCAGACAATCACGACAAAAAGAACCTCGGATCTTTTACTATCACGCCCCCCAGGGCCCAAGTATATGACCGAGCCGACGGTATTCTGTAACCCATTCTTGAAGCTTTTTAGGTCAAAGTTCGACAATGACCGAAGCTCAGCTTTGGTGATTAGGGTTATATGAAAAGGAGATTGCGATTGCTCATAGCTGATATCCCTTGTCTTCAGTTGTTGAGCAACTTCATAAGCCATGTCGTCGATGACATTGCCACTTGCAGCAACGCACCCTCGATACTGGACGATATCGATCATCGCCTCCAACTGTGATTCGTCAGCGAAAGGATCGGTGAACCTGCTTGTATATCATTCAAGGTCAAAGTTTAGGCATCGTGCAGACGGCTGAATAAAACTCCCAGACCTGAAACACGATGCTTGCGGAAAATGGTGATTGGCGTGAGAACATCACGAATCCGTCGAACCATATTACATGAGCAAAGCATCTTTGAGGTTATTTGTGCCAGTACCCTGATGAAATCACATTTAAGGGTACGCACGTTCGATCTTTAAGGACAATTTGGTCAATTCCCGTAGTGACACATCTCGTGTGTGCGAAGGAGCAGAAGAACCTAACTCGGCCCATTTAGCTGCAGTCCCTGCCTACATAGGCTGTCGCACACTCGCCTGCCATGAAGGTGCCCTCCATAAATACTTTCGAAATTCATGAATTTAGGTATTAACGAACCCTCATTTTCATGGTACAGTTTGGGAAGATTATTCTCAGCAACCAAATTCCTGGCTGGTCCCAATACTACTTGGACTACAAGGGGCTTAAAAAGATCATATCTGCCCTGGAATCCTCCACCACCCAAGAAGAGACAACGAAGCCACAATCCATTACGCCCGGTCAACTCCTTGGAAGAAACTTGATACATCCCTCCCAAACCTCCTCCGTAGCTCCAGATTCTCAAATTCCCTTCTCTATTTCATCCTCTGTCAATGAAGACGATAGAGGCGCTGTTTATCAGGCACACAAAGCCGCATTCTTTTTCAAATTAGAGAGAGAGTTGGAGAAGGCATGATGATTTACCTCTTCCAGGGACGACACTCAGCTGACGGCATGTGTCGCATTTAGATCAACACGTTTTATCTCCAAAAAGAAGCCGAGCTCAAAGTCCGGCTCGCAACCCTTTTGACAAAGCGAAACGCTGCCAGTCAAAGTATTCAAACCGAACAGGATGCCGTTGATCAGAGTATAGAAGGGGTGGAGTGGCTCACCGTGGAAGAAGGATTTCGACTCTTGGACAAGGACCTTGGCAAGCTCCAGGTGTGCTTTCTACTTCTCATTTCTCCTCGCGATGATGCTTATTCAGTCATTCATGGGAGACAGCAATTCATTGAGATAAACGCCACCGGTTTTCGGAAGATACTGAAGAAATGGGATAAAAGGGCCAAATCCACTACCAAGGAGCTCTACTTGACGAGACAAGTGGAGGTTCAGCCTTGTTTTAATCGGCAGGTAGCTTTGTCCCATTCCTTGTGGTGTTTGTCTTTTTGACTCGGATATATAGCTTCTAGCGGAGCTTGCCGACACAGTAACTGCATGCCTTCTCGACCTCTCTGATCGGCAATACGCCCGACCAACCGAATCATCCTCAATACCGGGAAGTACATCTCAACGGATGGCCAGCCGAACGGCACTGCGCGATCTTGAAGTAAATATTGCGTCAGCTGTGGCAGAAAGCAATACTTCAACTCTTCAAGAGGTCCTTTCGATGGCCGAAAGTCTGGCCCAAGATCCGGAAGCCAAAACCCAAGTCATCCGGATCCTCTGGAAAGCGGCGATAGATGCTGAACCCCCACTGGCTGACGCTATAATCTGCTCGAAGGCCTATGACATGCGTTTTGTGGATGACATCAATGGACGAACGTGTCTTCATGGAGCGGCTATTGCAGGGGAAGCAAGGCTCGTGAAGCTTTGTGTGGCAAATAAGAATGCCGTAAACGCCGTAGATGCCTATGGAAGAACTGCACTTCACTATGCCTCGATGAACGGTCATGGCGAGGTTTGCACTCAGCTGCTCTCTTTAGGAGCTGACCCTACGATTGTGGATAGGGACAACTATAGCCCCCTTGTCTACGCGATCATTGAAGGACATACCGACTGTGTTCAAGTCCTGCTCAGTGATCATAGGGCTCTCCTCGAGCCCACCGATATGCTGACAGACATCACCCCGTTGTCTCTAGCTTGTCGGTTTGGTCACGTCCAAATTGCTCTGTTTCTACTAGACAAAGGTGCACAGTCGCTTCCAAACACAAACGGGGAGTATCCACTTCATCTCGCTGCTAAAGAAGGCCACTCCGACATTTGTCGGATTCTGCTGAGGCACGACGGAGGGGTTCAGAAGGACATTCCCGACAAATACAATGAGTGGACTCCATTGTTCCATTCGGCACGTCACGGGCATACGGACACAGTTCAAATCTTATTGGATGCCAGATGCAATCCTCATACTGTTGACGAGACTGGTCAAAAGGCTCTCTTCTACGCGGCTTGGTTTGGTCATATCCCATGCGTTGAACTCCTCCTGGCCGCCATGAAGGTTACTGCTGACAATACTGACCCGTCAGTTCCCAAATCATTCACATCCCCCAGTTCGGATATAGACATCACACCTCCAGATGATTTTATGGATAGCATCCCATCCCTTTCACTACCACCTCCAATCATGCCCTTCAAGATTTATGGCCATAGCTATCTTGATAAGGCATACCTTATCCAGATTGCGTTGGGTCACCCATTCACTACCGCATCCGCCCCATCACAAGACATCGCACAACTCCTCTCGAACGCTGCATCATTCTCTCCCGCTCCCGTTCAGCTTCTCTCGACGATGTTGGGGAAGCCGCAGTCCCACAACTTGGCCCGGCAACGATCTGGTTCTTCTCTCAAACTGGTTATGACACCAAAATCAACATCCAGTTCGGCCCCACATACAGTCACTCTACCGATGGAAGAAGACAAGGAGTTGGAGACGTTCATGTTTCAGCTCCCGAGTCTGACAGAACTGGAATTGGAATTCTCATTTTATCCTAGCTTTGGGTCAAAAGCAATAGGTAAAGCTGTAGTGCTTCCAGGAGCATTCAGGAGCATGCCTGAGGATGGCTCAAAAACGATGGTTCTGCCGATCCTTGACCATAAGCTTCATGTCCTTGGCCAGGTACGATTTTATTCATGACCAATGTGGATCGTCTGACACGTGTATATTACAGGTTGCATTTGAGACTTGCATCATCACTCCTTTCAATGGTGTAAGTGTGGAGGTGGGCAATACTGTTGATACCTATTGGAAATCGACATCACTGTCAACCGTGAACCCTTCGGCTCAAGCACCTTCAGCCCGCATAGTCCTCGGTAGTAGTGTCGGCCCGATTCAAAGTACTAGATCACACCTTGGAGGATCAAATGCAAGCTCGCCGGCTCTATCAACCACAGGAGCAACCACGTTGACGACCACTGCCATTTCTTCATCACTGAGTGGGGAATACGTTCACGTCATAGTGCAGGTTACTCGTGATCGTATTCCTGTCGTGTGTCCGGAGTATGTGTTACCAGTGGAAGGAGGGTACGGACTTGGAGTAGCCGACGTGACTTTGGAGCAATTCACGCGTATCGCCAAGGCTAGTGGGCGGGAATTCAAACCTCCAGCAGCGAATGGGAGATTGGCAGTCGCCACCGAGTGGCATGTTGCCCTGAGAAGGTCCTTCTTGACTG
>WSTZ01000149.1:0-10133 GCA_019632295.1 Tulasnella sp. 418 | reverse complement strand
GTTCTTCTACAGGTTCTACCACTCCACTTGGGCGTCAGCATAGAGCTTGGCTTTCCATCGCTAGCTATTCGCAGCCGGTATAACCTTGGTCGTGGCATCCCCCTTAACGTTTATACGGATCAAGTTCTCCAAACGATATATAACTCGCGAAGTAAATCAAGCAATCAACGTACAAACGACGGTCGCAGGAAGATCGTCTTTTCATCTTACGAGCCCAATGTGTGCATCGCAATCAATTGGAAACAGCCAAACTGTACGTATGACGTAGGATATATAATCGTGTATAAATGCTGACATTAAGTCTTATGTGTTAGATGCTGTATTCTTCATATCAAACTGCGGACTACCGTCAGAGCGCGTTGATCCGGGTTCCACGGAGACGGACAAACGTTGCTCGAGTGTGGCAGCTGCCGTGGATTTTGCTAAATGTAACAATATTCTCGGTATACTGATAAATGCGGCACTTCTGGTAAGTTGTATTCAAGACTGCTGGCATCTATAATCTAAGTATTTCGATCATTAGGTTCAAGTGCCATCATTGGCATTCGCTCTGAAAGACTCGGGTCTTTTGCTGGCAACATTTGGAAAGAAAGAAGATATATACACACTAGTTCAGTCGTCCAAGTTTACACCCGATGGACCCAATAATGTTCTTGACGCGGTTCTTCAGGACGGCGTGTTGTCTTACACTGACCATTCTCTACGAAGCACTACCTAATACGTACCAATAGACCCCAAACACATCACCTAACAATGTATACCCTACATCTTCAGTGAAATCAATGATCTCATGTATCAGTCTGTGTCGACACTGATGACGGTAATTATCTAGAACTGACAACGAGCCTCTAGACTGGTCTTCCGGACCAAAACATGGGACCCTTAAGGGTCATCACGAGACCTATTGTTAGGTTGCTTGTTTTCTTGTTGAGTGTCCATTTCAATCCAAACGGCTAACCTACCAACCTTTGGATTCCAAACATTACTACTAACGACTAGCACGGATTAGCTTTACTTCAGGTGTGTAGTGATTTCAATATTTTGTCTCTCCTTGTTCTCGGCCATACCCGATCCAAACACCAAACAGCACCTGAGGCTATCTTCACAAGATAGTGCTTTGGCTGTGACCCGTCGGAATCTCACAATGAATGCGTTGCATTTCTCCGTTGAGCTCTGACAAAGTTCTCATCCTCGCGTCATACACGCTCATGAAGATTCCGAGCTGTTGATCTCCTCACGAACATGAGGCAGCCACGTGCTCGGTTTCTGAGGAAAATCTTACGATGAACTCCCACACACATCCACTTATACTCTATCCTAAACTCGTAGTTTAGTCGCAAGCATCAAGAACTGGATACTTGACTACTCTGGTTTATCGAGCCTTGGGCTAAGAAGGCACTTGCCGTTCGGAGTTTGCTGCTCCACCTTACGTTTTTCAAACCGCTTATTCCAATTTTCTTCCGATTTTTCTATCGAGTCTAACGGATTTGGTTGCGATTGTGCCTCATGTCTGGTCATCTGCAACTTTCCCTCGCTCTTCTCTCAATATCTTTATCCACATCCTACCTTCTCTCCAATTCGTCCATTGTTGACGATCTTTCGCCCGTTGAACTTCCACCTTTTAATCTTAGCCTTCCCTGGTTTAACTCAGCTCAGGAGGAACACGAACCCACAGATATGCCTAGCGACGCCGAACTCGCAGCAGATGCTTTGCATGACGAAGCGAGTTTACGATTCCACCAATTCAAAATGGATGATGCTATCACGATTGGAATGAATTTAAGGAAAAGATTTAGGGCCTCCAGTAAGTGTATTTCTCTATGTCATAAAACGTGGCTTCTGATTAGTGATGGTCTGTCTACTTTAGTCAGGCATGGAAAAGGCAAAGGATGTGTAATCAGCATCCAAACAATGCAGGGTGCAACCATGTTCGCTTGCTCCGTTGGCGAGGGTTCCGACGTGAGCTTGGATTCATGGTGGCGGATAGAAGCAATGATAAAGGTTGTACGACGGACTGGACATAGTGAGTACCCTGCATTTGCGTCCTAAATGGTAACAGTGCTAAGCTGCTATTAGGTACACTTTACATCGAAAGGGGCATTCAGGCAGTGGGAAAAAGTCCAGAAGAGTTAGGACTTCCATTCCCTGAATACAGAATCGACGGTGGTGCATTCCCGATTTGGTTGAAGGTAAGGACATCATTTTGATTTATTCAGCTTATGACTGGATCCCACGTAATCAATTCATCAGAGTTCGCCCATTACCCCAATTGGCGTAATTGCAATTTATTCGGGATCTTCATTAGAAGATCACCATATCATTGTTGCGACCCTCAAGTCATATTTCAACAAGGTGTCGCAGGGTGAACATTCGGGAAGTATTGCTGGACATTATAATGGTAAGGAACAAGAGTACTAAGATGTAAGGATTATATAGGTTGTTGAAGGACATCATGGAGGAGTATATTCCGACTAAGGCGCCTATGGTTGGATCGGACTGTTGTAGACTAGTATACCTATGTCATCATTCTACTTTGCACCCAGAGTTGTTCACAATGTGACAAATTTGTGGAATTTATTTGTGTTGAGCCGAGTCTAGTGCGGCTAACTGATCAACGAGATCGTCCATCACTGATCGAGGTTTTACCTCATTCAGTGGTGCAGCATTTGATTGAGATTTATTCGTGGAGTCGTCCACTCGATTCGACGATAGCCGTTTGGGAACCAACGGGCCGCTCTCTGGATGGAACCCTGGTGCTACTTTACGTAGAATATCCCGTTTCCTCCGCTCTTTCTCTTCCTCTCGGCTACGAAGGAGTGCGTCTCGACGAGCGGCGTGGGCTGCAAGGGATGTTTGTCTAGAAGACTCTAGAGTCAACACGTGTGGTTCTAATGTAAACGGATATGCGAACTACTTTCATTAATCAAGAAGTCATGAACAGCCTTGGTTTTGCTTACATATTCGGTAATGTTGGGAGGTAATGGATACATATCCTCTGGCATTTCGACCTAATGATCACGAGTTGAGTAGGGGGTAGAACGGGGATGATCACGGTGGGGATGACAGACAGGTTTAGGGACCCGAAGACTGGGAGACTTTATCAACGGTACAGCGTTGGTCGCAGCATACTGAGCTATAA
The DNA here is from genome assembly GCA_019632295.1 of Tulasnella sp. 418. NCBI lineage: Eukaryota > Fungi > Basidiomycota > Agaricomycetes > Cantharellales > Tulasnellaceae > Tulasnella > Tulasnella sp. 418. The sequence goes on along the minus strand of WSTZ01000149.1, from coordinate 6,994 downwards.
TGCGTAGTATGTCAGAAAATTTCCTAATGTGTTTTCAGTAAGTGCTCACCATGTTCCTGCATGGTTGAACTTAAAGAATCCTCTATTTTGAAGTCCGCTTGCTAATCTAACAGTCCCCCATTTTTCTATGAAAGTGGCTTCGGCAACACCGAGCGTGGCAACATCAGGGGACATCCGTCGAGTTCATCAAAATTGTTCCGACAGTGTCCTGCTATGTGTTCCGCTCGTATATAAATTGGGGGACCTATTCCCGGCACTCCAAGAAATATTCCGGCCCTGCTGCTGGGACCACCAAGACAAAAACGTTCGAGTCATGAGTCTTGCATCCTCTTCTCGGAACGGTAACAATGATCCTCAAAATTGTAAATTTCTAGAGCTTGACTTTTGATACCATAATTGTAGGGAACGATCTCGAGCGAGATCCCTTGGAACCATCTGCAAATAAGAAAGTAGTTACGCCACTGCCAAAATTACAGTTGGCTGTCCTATGCTTGTCATCAATAGCAGAACCTATTGCGTTCGTTTATTCTACTTACTCGATCATGACCATCCTCAAGCGAGCTCTTCTGAAATGTTATATTCAGGTTTTCACAGATTTTCCCATATATCAATCAGGCAAGCATTCCTTCATTAGCGGAGTTCGATGACATCCGTAATAACCTGATTTGCCAGATGGTAGAAGAGCTGCACATCACTGACGATCAGTCCAAAGTTGGCTTCTACTCTGGTTTAGTGGTAAGTAAACTTCATGTTTGATCTCTGGAGGAACCTCAAAATCATCCCTGCAGGATAGCTTGTTTTATGTAGCACAGCTGCTGACAATCTACCAATGGGGTAGACTCTCAGGTATGTAGAATTATTCTCTTGCCCGTAATTGCAACTAAAGCAGTACTCAGATCGGATTGGCCGAAAGCCCGTCATAATATCTGGCTTATTGGGAGTCTGTATGAGCTCGTTTTTGTTTGGTCTATCCAGTAGTCTCGGCCAAATGCTTGTCTTTCGATGCATGGGTAAGAAAGTTTAGTGAATCAGAGTTCATAGGTATTTAATGTCATTATTTTCTTAGCTGGAGCACTATCGGGCAATATTGCGTGAGTTCAGATCCTTGTAGACCTTGCGGTATTCGTTCATTTTCTCATGTCCTTAGTGTCATCCGATCGGTATTTGGAGAGATAACAGATGAAACCAATCATTCGAAAGGTACATTTCATAGCAGTTTGTCTTCTGCACAATGAAAAAGACCTTGATCCCTACGTAGCTTTCCCCCTGGGTGGCGTGATTTACTCAGTTGGCATGGTCATTGGACCAACCATTGGCGGATCTTTGTCACATCCTGCAGAACGATATCCAAGGGTGTTTGGAAAATATCCCCTTCTCAAGAAAAAGGTGAGAATTTAAGGTAGACAGCGCTTCGATTTCACTACATTGACGGAGATTGGGGTGGAAAGCCATATTTTCTACCATCCTTGGTTTCAGCGTTAATCACAGTCTTTTGCATTATCATTACAGCGATCGTTCTCGAGGAGGTTAGTAAGAGATATATGCCTATGTATCCACATCTGATAGCGATCATCCCCTTCCATAGTCTCTGCCATCAAGAGTCACAAAGCGCAGACAAAGTGACGATCTTGTCCACAGTCGAAATGGTGCTGCTGCTGGGTCGCCATCATCCACCGTTTCAGTCAATAAATCGTATGGAAGTATCGTCACACCTGGTTCAGCGGGTCCCAGATTGGAAACTGAGTCTCCAGCTTCACTCGCTACTCTGCTTTCAATTACAAGAATCCGTTATCTTCTGCTCTCAACCTTCTTATTGAACTTCACTTGCTCGGGTTTTGAGGTAGTATTTACATTATTCTCATATACACCGATAAGATTGGGAGGTCTCTCCAGGACAGTGAGTTCAAGCGTCTATATGGGTATCTCGGAAGCTTAACAACTTCTATAGCCCTCAGAAATTGGCATTGCCCTTGCTGTCATTGGCGTCTTTGGCATACCTTTGTCGCTCTTTGGATTCCATCTCATGCACAAGAGATTCGGTACCTTGCCTCTCTATCGTGTTCTGCTCTTTCTCTACGTGATCGCCATTCTTAGCATGCCGCTTCTCAGTATGTTGGCTTGGTTCTCTGCATCGCAAACCCCAAGGGTTGGTCCAAGTGCATCGGTCCTGCTTAAAGGATTAATGTGGCTGGCTATCTTGCTCACTTTATGGATAGCTAGAGTTGCTACCACAGGTTTCGCGTGAGCACCTCCAATAATTCCGTTTACCACGCGCATCTGACAATGATGTAACCAGGGCAAATATGATATTGACCAAGTCCTGTTCGCCGAACGCAAAGAGTCTTGGCTCGATGTTCGCGCTTGGCCAAACGGTATCCGGACTCGCTAGAGCAATATCGCCAGCCCTTGCATCGTGAGCACGTGGACTTGACTCTATTTCTTGACCAGGTGATTCTGAAACATGGATTTCCTCAGATCTCTTTATGCAATTTCCGTACAAAAACATATCCTTGGAGGACACTTTGTGTGGATAGCAATGGCTTTGATAGCATATTCCAGTGTTCGGGTCGCCAAAAAGCTCTGAACGTCGAAGAGCGAACAACTTGGGGTCCTTGACACGTGATGCGGAATGCCTCATGCAGAGATTGCTCCAACTATCATTTTCCAATATACCTCGTACCCTCCAATGGCATAATGACTCTACTTGTCTCTACTACCACTCAGAAATATATTCATCCGTACGTATACGGGTGTGCAGCGCCGTGCTTGGGCATGATCGCTCTCAAGAGCTTATCATCTCCGTTACAACACAAGTTCGGCTTCCCTTTTCCTTACATTCTTATTGAGGTGCATACCATTACCGGATTGACGAAGTAGGGATGACTCTAGGCTGCACCAAACACCTTCGATCTCTTGTGATACGTTCCAGTCATACATGAAATTCATAAATCCTTCAGAACCTTTCCCGTTGTTAAGCAGATCAATCAATAAAGCTAACACGCGACGCTACGCAAGCAACAACCTGAATATCCGGGTCATTAAAGATCAGGATTGGAGGCATCGGCTTGGAGATAGCTGTCAGCACTAATGCAGTGCAAACCTCAGGTACATATACTTGTAGAGGTAAGCAAAAACACCCGCATGATGTCTGATAGGCACGCTAATGTCAGAAATGAAAGCGGGCTCGCTGCCTCGTCGAGCATCTAGAAAGTAAATCCGGTGGGTCTAGACTGGCCTGCCACTGGATCACATCCGCCGAGAATTTCTTTCCGATTCAGAGCTGATCGACCAGGGCGGGGTGGATCCGGGTCTGGCATTAATATGGCATCAATAGGAGGGGGCATGGCATTTGATTGATGGGTAAAATTATGAAATTAAGTTGGATGGAAAGAGTTCAACTGTTAAATTTTTTTGATCCTCTGCTTACTCCTGTTGAAATTTCCGCTCATGGGAGATACGAAGCAAAGAAATGAAAGGGGCAGAATAACGATTTGGTAAGGGAGACGTCGATCTTTGGAATCGGTGGAGGCTAACGTTAGTTTGTTTTCGCACCACTGCACCTCCTATCGACGAAGGCCTCGCTAGCGTCCAAGACTTTCTCCAAGTGGTACCTATCTATAGGCTATGCCATGCTCATGTGGTATCATCGAAGCATCGCTCCCGAGGTACGTATGCCCAAAATTGGTATTTGTCATGTTTGGAGTCATGGGAATGATTCATCTAAAGTCCTTCTGCCTTCTGTGAACGGTGACTATTGCCGTGTCACCGTAGCCGAAAGGATATAAATCACCCACGATTATGATGCAGAGTTCCTTCGCTTTTGCCCCAGGCCTGTCTCAGAGTAAGATCAATTGTTTTGGTCTGCGATAATGTCTGCTACAGCACAGACTCGCGTCCAATTCAACCCAAAAGCAGACCCAGATCATGGCTCACTCAGCTCCTCAATATCTGGTACCTCGACTCCTGCCTCACTCGAGGATGACACAGAACAGCAGTTGTTGAAGCCAACCCCCAAAACGCCTCTTCCAAAATTGCAATTGGCGATTATTTGTATCTCTAGGCTTGCAGAACCAATTGCGTACGTGGAGAACCTTGACCCAATTGGTTCGTACAACATGAATCTCATCATCATCATCATCATTACGCAGCTATACACAGATTTTTCCGTACATTAATCAGGTGGGATCTCATTCGCTTCGGCAGCCCCTATCCCTGCGGCGCTGATGAAAAACTTTCCGATTGGGCACAGATGGTCGAAGAACTTCATGTCACGGATAAGCCTTCCGAAATTGGCTTCTATTCAGGCCTAGTGGTAAATGAAAATTCATCGTTGTACCATCAGAAAGGGAGATTAAAGAATTTCTCCTATTCCCAGGATAGCCTATTCGCCATCGCTCAACTTTTCACTATTTATCAGTGGGGCCGACTTTCTGGTAAGATATCTTCGGAACCGTGTTTGGGCATAACTAACGTAGCGATTCAAGACCGGATCGGCCGGAAGCCTGTTCTTCTGATGGGGCTGACAGGTGTCGCGCTGGCGAGCACTTGTTTTGGTTTATCAAATAGCTTCATTGGAATGCTGGTTTCAAGATGCATGGGTATGTGAGGGTCTCATTGCGTCGTAAATCAAAGCTAATTTCCTCCTTTTAGCTGGTGCTCTATCCGGAAACGCAGTGTGAGCCGGAACCTTTATTATTCCTCTTTCCTACCTTATTTAGTTTCCGCAGTGTCGTCTTATCGATCCTCGGAGAGATCACGGATGAGACGAATCAAGCACAAGGTATGCGCAGCGTTATCAGATCTTCTCGAAGGATTAGCTAAGGACATCATTGTATTGAAATCAGCTTTCTCCTTGACTGGTGTAATTTGGTCCGTCGGAAGCATTATAGGTTCTACAATCGGTGGTCTCTTGTCACATCCAGCTGAGCGATACCCCACTATTTTTGGCGAGATCGGTATATTGAAGTCAAGGGTAAGACGTCTGGCGGTGACCTAGAGTACAAGCTAATAATAAAATATAGCCGTATTTCCTACCTTGCTTTGTTTCAGCATCAATCACTGCGTCTTCAGTACTATTTGCGCTCATTTTCCTTGAGGAGGTATGTCACGTGTTCCGTTTTGCTTCTCACCACCAACTCTCTGATCTTCGTTCCTCAGAGTCTGCCATCCAAGGTGGAAGAGAAAAGGAGGCAGAAGGCTCTCTCAATTGATAGTGGTGCTAGCACCCCAACGTTGACATCTGCACGTTCAACAATAAAAGGATATGGCAGCGTTCCAACCTCCCTTGATGAACCTGCGCCACCTGAACCAGCCCCTGCTCCATCGTTGACTTCCCTGATTCGCGATTATAACGTGCGAGCAGTACTCATTTCCACTTTTTTGTTGAACTTCATTTGTGGTTCATACGATGTCGTCTTCACTCTGTTCTCCTACACCCCTGTTAGCCTAGGTGGACTTTCTCGTACAGTAAGTGAACAGTACTCCAAGTATCGATGCTTCATTAACGCTATTTCACTTTAATCAGCCATCGGAAATTGGTATAGCTTTGGCATTTATGGGAATTTTTGGCATATTCCTTTCGCTCTTCGTGTTCCATTACCTACACGATCGTTTTGGTGTCTTGCGACTCTACAAGGCCTTGATGTCTCTATTTCCACTCTGCTTCATGTTCATGCCTGTCCTCAGTCAGATCGCTCGTTTCTGCACTTCTCGATCCACCTCTAGCACATCATCTCTATTCGATGGAATACTTTGGGCTGCGATTCTTTTTGACATGATCCTGACAAGGGTTGGAGGAATGAGTTACTCGTACGCTTCTTTCAACCTCCTCGCCGCATATCTCGGAACTCACATCCTTGACCCTTCACAGTTGCAATATGATACTCACGAAACGTTGCGCCCCAAGTGCAGAAAGCTTGGGGGCAACTTTTGGTTTGGCACAGTCTGTTTCGAGTATTGCACGAGCTACGGCTCCTGCGTTTGTCTCGTGAGTGTCTATCCTAATCTCCTCTACAAACTAAAACTGAGCTGGCACATAGTTCACTCTTCGCAATCTCGATAGAGAAACAGATATTAGGTGGCAACCTCGTTTGGCTAGTGATGGTTATCATCGCATATTTCGGTGTTGTTACGGTGAAGGGACATAGAATCTAGATGTAGAGTTGAAACGAAGAGTCTTCCCCATACAGCTGAGTATGATGATGGATTACTCAACGTAAATTGTCATGTCAATTAACATATTTGCCTATGGGGCGATGATTACGGTCGTTTATGTCCCATTCCGACCATATCAAACCCCAATCCATCCATCCATTGCAAGTCAATCAACATATTTCAATATCCCACTGATGAAAATCTTTGTGTCACTACCTTCATCTCCGCACTGCTTCTCCGGTGATCGGTGGGATGGTGAACCTTTTACACGTGAAGTGATTACTTGAGTGGCTTCTGATAATTCTTGCTGACACCAACACCTCTGACAACGTGATCGACTGACAAACAGCCAGCTCGATATGCCTCGTAGAGTGGGATGTGGAATGGCTGAGTTGCACGGTGTCACCTCAGTTGGTTGGACACTCGGGATTCAGCCACATAGGTGGACCCAGTGCCCACAGGCCTCGACAATGAAGGATGCATCTATAGCCTGGGGTCAATCATGTTGATCAATGTCTCATTGCCAAGATCGAAAGTAGCAGCAGCTACAAAGCACCACTGAGAAAAGCTTTGTTCGTAGGGCTAGCCTCGAAAATAGACTAATATAATTTCAGTCATTGCGGTGAACAAGCAATGCAAGAGAAAATGCGGATACCGCAGGCGGCAGAACTATGTTTCCGGCCCGCGGTCCGGGATGGATGGATGGATGGATGAAATCTAAATTTTATATGCCGCTAACAAGCTGCCGAATGAAGCTAAGACGCGGCCCGGGCACACCCGGAGTGGTCTATCTACACTAACCAAAAAGGGTAATGAAAAGTAGACGATGTCAAGTGAAATG
>WSTZ01000148.1:6884-36755 GCA_019632295.1 Tulasnella sp. 418 | reverse complement strand
TGGCAGTCCGACGTGGCTAGATGCGTGTCTTACTGGCTTGGAACGCGACGCGCTTGGTGTTCGCATAGGAGGATAGCCGCTTGTTAAGTAGTGGAAATTGGGGTTTTGGAGGTCGAAAGCCGCCAGACGGTCCCGATGACCTTCTTGTTCGGGATACGGATCGCGGTCGTACGGATAGGCATGAGGTCGCGTGTTGCTTCCAGGCTTGCAAGCGCGCACGTCTAGTGGATAGACTTCATGCTCAGAGCATGAATACCCGCTATGGCTACCGTCGCGAGGCATGCAGACGTGATCGAAACGCTGATGAACGGGAGTGTCCATTGGGGTTGGAACTGAGCTGGGTAATGAAGACGAAGGAGAAATAGATGTCGGGGAAAGTGTGCTCCTTCCATGGCTCCCGAAACTTCGCTCTGACTCGCCTGGTAGAAGGCCCCGAGTGGATGCAAAGGTAGAATTCGAGTTGGATTCGGTAGGTCCTGAAGCTACTTGCGTGCTAGCTACCCATTTCTCCGTTCGCTTGTGGCCGTTGAGAAGTCGACCATCGGGATCCCTGTCTTGTTTGGCAGGTGTTGTGAGGACAAGAGGCGCTGGAGTTTTCTTCACCTTGCGGCCTGCGCCTCCTCTACCATATGCGTGCTGAATACGACAAGTGTAAGCATCGGACCAGGAGAACGAGTGACTGAAGTACGTACAAGCTGTTTCTTTGCTCCTGCTACCTTAGGATGTTCACCCTCCCCTTTGGAATTATTCCCTCCACCTCCAAGAATCTCCTTCACAGCGCGTTTCAGAAAAGAGCCTTTGTGCTTGGGATTTTGCGGATCAGTAGCACTTGCACTAGCACTTCCCCCTTGACTACTGAGAGCGCTACCCGAACGAACGCTGAGATTGCTTTTGTTGTCATGAACGGAAAGATGTCTGGGAGAACCATCATAGACTGATGATGTCAGAGTATGTTGAGTGGAAAAATAAGGATCACGCGGCATTCTTCAAGAACGAAGGCGGGGCAGGTCCTCAAAAGCTGCGCTTTGATGTTTGAAAGAAGCAAGGCGTGAAGATGCAGAAGGGGGGACCGTCGCTTCTTCAGCTGATCAGGCTGGTCTTTGTACTCGACAAAGGATCAGTCGGGCAAATCCAGAATGAAAAGGTTTGAACAGTTGGCTTAGCCCCATCGCGCCACAAATTATATAGTAGAGCGATTCGATGAACAGAAAAGAGGCAAATGCTGAAGTAGACTTGGCTGTGAAGGCTGAAGCCGTCAAAAAACTAATTTCGCGGTCGGACAGGGAATAGAAAGAAGCCAACGCCACTATTTGGGCGCGCCCAACAAACGGCCAACACCCCCAAAATTCGACTAAATTGGAAATTGCCCCGCACGCATGTACACAATTCAATACGCATAGACGCATACGTATGATATATATATCTTTGCCAAGCCTATCTACGAAGCCTCTTCTCTATTTTGGTTGAAAACACGCAAACAACAACATTCTAGGGATTGACGGATTAGTTCATGTCTTCCGGGATCAATACGAATAATATAATGTCTATTCAACATAACGAGTAGCATCATAGAGTCCCCGCTGTCCACACATTAACGCAATCAGGCTCGTCCCTAAGGTGCTGTATCAGGGTTGACGCCTTTGCAAAATCGTCGGAGTCCTGTGCTAATGACGAGGATTCAACAGCAGCGTCCGTGGGGATATAAACAAATTCCATGGATTGAATAACATGTGAATGTGGTTCTGAAGATAGAGATGACGCAATTTTTGAAAGCTGTGATGGCTCTGTCAGAATCTGAGAAAATTTAAACGTCAGTTAGCAGGATGGACCAGAAATAATGCAAGTACCTCAATTTCTCCGTCTGATGTGCCACTCTCGCTCAAAGCTTCTTCGACAGACTCGGCACCTGCATCCACAGCTAGTTCAAAGACGTGCTCAAATGTTGCACCTTCGCGAGGTTTTACAATGATCGAGCCTTTCCTGTCAAACAGATACGCAACCGGGGCTAGACGACCTCTAAAGAGAACGTTCAGCTCGATGGAAAGAGTCCTAAGAACGACTGTCATACCCTCTGTCGTTGAGTATCTCCTTGACGGCCTTGGACGTTCGATTTACGTTATTGGATAAGCATTCTCTGTTATCACCTCATGATGAGCATATCCATCCCACTGCAAAGTTCTTGACTTACATGATCATCGGTACCGAACCAGGACCAATTGCTTCGAAGACACTCGAATGCAATGCGTCTTCCGTTGACGTAGAAGATGCTCGTGTCAGAGCTGCCTCGATTTTGTCTTTCGGAACATCAGCCATTTTTGCTTTACGCAGTGCAATTGAAAGAGCCAAATTGTTAGCTGGATCGGAAGATCCACCTCCTGAAGTGCATACGCTTTAGCTCAGCATTATAACTTCTATGACGTGAACATGCATCCATACTGACGTCTTGCTGCTCCGATAATGTCCTATGGGCGTGTTATAAGCAAGCAAGCATATATACTTATGAAGCAGGCCTCACAGTCATGTGGCGAGAGTAGAGTTGAGATTTTTTGGCATCCTGCACCCCTTTTCCTTTAGAAATTTTAGACCACTACCAACAATCAGTAACAATGCATAGTGACAAGTTATGTGTCTTACTCTGTTATGACCCGAGAAGACCGTTGACGAAGTGGAAAATCCTCTAGGCAATGCTGTTCGCAATCTGAGTGCCAAAGCCATGCTGTGAAATCAAGGGTGCATCCAAAATGGGAGTAGAAAATTAATTATGAGTTGAACATTTGTCCCTCTTTGCCTTTGCTTATCAAATCTGTCGATCCCTGTGGGTTGGAGTTTGAACTCTGGAATTTAGCTTTCTTTTGAGGCAGTTCTCGATTAATTTCACGAATTCTTGTCACGACTTCCGCCTAGTGCGGTTAACGACCTTTATCACTCGCTTATATTTCTTGGAGCAGTGGGATATCAATCGATCCCATTGCACTCAATCTGCCAGTCAGTAGTCTAATTCTCTCTCTCAACATGTCATCCCTATTCTTGACTGACATTGCCCTACTAATGCATTCCCACAGAAGCACAGCTGTACAAAACAACTTTACATTTACTGGTCTTGGAGAGCATCAATCTAGTCGGTTATGGCAACGCAACCGACACAAGAACTACCGTATTGGCTCAGCCTGTCAAGGACAGTTTACACCTCCAATGGCGTCGCGATAACCAATTCCGCCGTGGTGAACCTACCTCTTACCTACTAGTAAGCATGAGTGCAATTTTGTGGTATTCTAGGCGCTGAACATTATGTGTAGCGGACCGTCCATACCTCTCGGTGACGGCTGGGTCTACGGAGGCTTGACGTCTCCAGCACCACAGCCCACTACCTCGCAATCGGCGCTTTCAAGTTCCATTTTTACCTCTGGCACTTCCACAGGCACACCAACTATAACTCAACAGACTCTGCCGCCTTTCTTTCCTTCTTCGACCATTCCTCAATCGTCAGGAGGTACCTCTACACAGCTCTCGGCAACATCCTCGAACCTTCCGACCTCTATCCCTATTAGTCCATCGAGTGCAACACCTGGGCAAAGTACATCGTCGGCGTCTTCCCAGATTCAGACAAGTTCAGTACCATCCACAATCACCTCCGCTCCGTCTTCAACCCTTCCCAATGTGGCTGGAACCCCTTCAGCCACGGTGCAATCCGACCCTAATAGGGCAAGGCGCGGGCTGTCACCCGGTGCTATTGTTGCAATAGTGGTCTCAGTAGCAGTCTTGCTGACCGCCATAATCTTGTGTCTTATTATCTATCGTCGACACAGACAAAGGCGATCTCTGGGACGAAATCTCGATGTTAACACATCAGTGCTCCCTCCTGGACCCGGAGATGAACGCAGTTCTCTGCTGTACGGACGACAAAACGGGGGTGAAAGCCCTGGCCAGAGTCCGGAAATGTCGGAGACGCAGCGTCTACCCATGGCAACTATGTACATGACTGCACCCACCTATGATCCAGATGAGGTGGATGAACATGGTAATCGACGTCCTTCTCCACCAATTGGGACCGCATTGGCAGGAAGTGGAAATAATGGACATTCACCCGGTGGGTCGAGCAACTCAAGATCCCAGCCCTCAGGGTCATCTGTTGCCTCAAGAGACCTCTTCTACAATGCATCTCCAGATAGAGAAGCTGCTCCAAGTCCGGGGTCCGGATCTGAAGTTCGACATGCAAAGGTCTTGACTGCACAACGAGCAACAAGACGACCCCTAGCACGCTTGGCCAGAATGAGTTGGTTTGGCTTTAACCGAAATACCCAGACCACTTCTATGGCAGCCACAGCGGGTTCTTCAAAGGAATTTGACGAAGAGAGCTGGGTCAATGTACCATCAGGGAGCACTCCCGCAACCACCCAAACTCCGGCTCCAGCGCTAGTTTCGGCGCCCGTTAAATCTGCTGCTAAACGTTCCACCTCTCGAATTGCACCTTCTCCTCCATCATCTCCGCCACCAGTTTCCTACTTTAATCTTCGACCCGGATCGCGCCGGACGTCAGGACAATCTCTGGCCACAGTATATTACGATGCACGCTCCTCCGCTTCTCGTGACTCTGGACAAACTCGTCCTCAACAACCCGAGGACCCGCCCCGAGCTTCCGAGTCAGAGGAGAGTCATGGAGGACATGGAGGAAATGGGGGAAATGGACAAAGCGATATTGACTTCCCCCACTCGCCAAGTTTGATGTCTCCGAAATGGCCCGGATTTTCAACTCCACAAACAGAGTCTAAAGATAACACCCCAGAATCAAATCTAGATGACCCAGCACCAGGGGCGTATGAAGGATTTGGAACAAAGGGAGAGACGGGGGCAGTGAGCGGAGGATTGGCTAGGATATCACAGCACGAAGATGAAGGGGAGTCGCTGCTGCGTGGTCATGAAGCTGCGGAGCAGAGTTTGAGCGAGGAGCCTCCTAGTTCCGGTCAAGGTTGGAGTCAGGTATTGCGCAAAGCACATATGGGGCCTAGTGGGAACGTAGGAGAATTTGGCGATGTTAGAAGATACACCCTTGGACAGGTAAGCTGTTACAAAACACCATTTCGGGTGCGCGTCGTGACATTTGTTTCCGTAGGTTGCGTATCCCGACCGTCCAAGGATCTCACCTCATTCGAGTATTGCTTCCCTACATGGTGAAACGCACATGCTGAGGAGCAATAACGGCTCTACCGTCGCAAGTGGAAGTGCTGGTCGCCGGTCAGCTACCACCACTAATCCGTCGGTGAACACAGAGCAAAGGGGCCAAAATACTACATTGTCATCGAGTGGTTCCCGACCGCAAGAAATAATCCGGCATAGGATGTCAGCCATGAGGGACAGAATGACAATGACCAGCGGAGTTACTCGATCTTCATACCAACCGGAGGATTACGATACCGCAGCTACCAGCGCACCAAGAGATTCCGCAGTGTCTGGGCTTGATATGATGGAATTTGGAATGAAAAGGCCGTTCGAACACGAGACACCGCAAGAAGAGAATGAACCCGAAACAGAAGACAACCGCCTGTTGGGAGCAAGTGCATCGGCAAAGGAACCCCCAACACCATCTCCTCCTCCAACGTCCTCCAGTCACGCTAACAAGGACTTGGAGGCTCTCTCGCCACCTAAACGACGATCATGGTGGCAATTCAAAAGTTGATTGATTTCTCTACTCCTTTTTTTCTTTTCAGTTTTCAATTGGGGGACACGTTTTCTAGTCTTGGAGCATATCTTATTCTTCATTTTCGCTTCTTGATTATCGAACACTTCTGTTTCGTGTGCGAATCTTTTTTTTCTTTTTTCTGCCTTGTCACGAACATTATCTCGCTCACGACCCCTGCAAGATCACGAACCTGTAACGATGTGTTCAATGTGCTCCACCGTTAACGATTATTTGTCCAGTAGAATAGAATGATGATGGGAGGAGGTTTGGTTATATATAGTGAATACATGACTTGTTTGTGGTATGTCTATGTGGCCGTGCTTGGCAACAAGATGTGATATCAAACCACTTTTGTTGCGACATGAGTCGTCTCCTTTTCTACGCTGGAGTTCGAGGTTGCTCTCGGTACGTTACAACTATCGTCAGCTTGTGCTTGCAAGGATGCATCTCTCCTTCGCCTCCATTCTTCGCCTCTAGAATCGTTGTAGACTCGAACAAAGCGCTTGGATAGTTCGCCATTCTCTCCTTGGACAATTTCTTCCATAATCTTGTATCCAAAGAAGCGAGGGCAAGCCTTGGCCCATAGGTACCTTGATGTCATCACATAGTCAGTGATGAACATGTGGTCAAGTCGTGAAGGGAGGGGAAGCGATTACCAGTAAATAAAACAAACAACGAGAATCCCGATCCCCGTTACGTTTGCTGTGCCATACCAGAAGCTGACATTACCACCATATCTTCCGGTTTTTGGTGGAACCCTGTTAATGCACGAGGTTAGGTCATGTTCAGAAGCGAAGAGGGGCAATTGATATACCATGGCATTATGAGAATAAACAAGCTGCGATAGGCGACGAATGAACGACGTCATAGTGATCATTGAGTTTGTATCTCAATCGCAGGATCAACAATCCACTTACGAAATCACTTAAAAACGGGACACGTGTTAGTATATGATAACACGTTGTTTTAGGGTCGCTTATAAAACACGCACAGATGGAGAATATGAGTGCAATATTCCAGGCTTGATACTCAGGTCGGGGAAGACCTTGTCGTTGTCTTCTTCGACGGAGAATCCATACACCGACTACCAGCAGAATATCAAAGATCTATGGACAAAGACATTTGATTTGATGTGTCATTGAGTGAGCTTCTAGATGGGGGCCGAGGTGGAACATACGCGATTGGGGTAGGACTGTAGCGAGACCAAGAAGTTGAACGCATCACCTGCCGGAGGAGCGATGATAACAATCGATGTCAGACTATCCGGAAATGAAGCATCAGCAACGTGGTACCACAGAATATAGGTGGATATGCTGACACGAATTTCAGGAGTAGGGGTGCAGCCGGGGTGCCGAATGGCTTGGTACTACTCCAGAATGCTGAAAAGGGTATCACCTAATTTACGCATTGAGACTAGACGAGGAAGCGAGATACTGAGATTTACATACCCCTTGTCGAGCAACCTCGCGGATAATCCGGGCTTGCCCAATTGCAACTGAAACCAAATTTCCAAAGGTTGAAAGTGCAATGAAGACAGGGAGGATTCGGGTACCAGCGTATTCTCCGAATACTGTTTGAGAATCTTTTAATTAGATGGGATGGTAGCCGATAAATGAAAATGCCACCTTTGGTGAAGAAGACGGCCGCGATTAGTTGACCTGAAGTCTTTGCTTCCGAGGGAGGAACCGCGGCAAAATACGCGACTGCACGCATCGTAAGTGACCAAAGCGCACAGGTGTCAATTGAAACACTTACTGTTCGCGAAGAAATAAAGCAGGAAAACTAGGATGATGGATATAGTTCCCGCTGTCTTGATGCGTTTCACCCTGTTGCCCCCAATTTCGTTCATCATGTTGTTGGCGTTGTTCCATCCCTGTCAGAGGAAGTTAACCGTGAGCGAGTGATTGTGCCAGGTGTAAGTATACCCACTGAGTAAGCAAAGTTGATACTGTAGTAAGAGAAGTCAGCGAGCACTATGAACTCTGCCCAAAACTCTACTTACTTGATTAACGCATTGGCTAGATCATTGCCTAAAAGCAAGTATTGTCTCAGTACAAGAAGGTTTGGTATTGGAAGCAAGATGTGGGCACTGACCATTGCTACTCGATCCAGCAAAGCCATTCTTGAAATGAGAATGTGGATCTTGGATCTTTGTTCCTCCAGCCAACACGACGAATCCGGTAACCACAATGAATAACAGAACTATGACTTTGGCGACTGCGAGAATATTAGAAATGCGAAGGGACCTGTTGCAAACAATGGGAAGTGAGATCGTAATGTTGTACTATACTCCTCATATGACGAACCATTTTGTTGATAATGCTATAATAATACATGTCAAGGCGTACTGTGTAGCAAGTTGTCAGTAAGATAGAACAAGGGGTACATTGCTCAGATCAGTGGGGTCTTACAGATGCTACAGCTATGCCCCGTATAGCCCACGGGTCAGGATCCTCGATCCCTCGAGAATATAATACATATCTATGAGTTTACTTATCAGTCTGACGAGATTCCGGGTAAGTGTAAGCAGCTTACTCGGCAAATACTATACAATTACTTGAGGTAAATCCAAGGAGAATGGAAATAGCTGCGAATGTCGCTGGAAAGAAAAACTTCGGGCGCCTGTAGTGATATTTGTTATTCGAGGATTGATCTTTTATAAGCATGTCGTTGGTACATACTTGAATATCTGTTCGTAGTAAGCTACGTCGGCTCCTGCCCTATCTGGGAATATCGCCGCCAATTCGACATAATAGGCGAATCCGGCAAATGATAACAACCTAGCGAGATTGAGTGAGATCAAAGCATTCTGTTTCTCTCCAACATTGAGGATGAAACCTACAAACCGATCGCCCAGTAAACGAGAGCTAGGCCCACTGAGCCCGTTTGTTTCAGGATTGTGCCAGGAGTAGAGAAAATACCTTCCATTGTAGCAGCATTCAGCTAGGGACTATCGAGTAAGCAGCATAGTGACGCACCTGTGCCGATCATCATGCTGGTGTTTAGAAATATGATGGACCACCATCCTATCTGATTGCCCATAGGACTTTGGTCTTCAATAGGTGCGCCTCCTACATTTTGGTGAGCCGAATCAAGTTCGACCCCATTCGTGATCACACCAACATCCTCATCACTCGAGGAAGCCGAATGATTGTGGCGAAATGGGGACATGGCAGAGGGAAAGAGGAAGAAGGGTAGTAGCAGGCTAAATGAATTTGGGTACTTGATTAAAAAGATGGTATCATGAAGGCGAAATAAAAACGCAATATTCCGCTTGCAAATTTCGAGGCCGCGGATCCGTTACTGCTAGAGATAGCGCAATTGATGGACTTAGAGTAAGCGAGGGCGAAACACGAGACAAAATAACTGGAGCTCGTCAAATCTTTACCCCAAGCACTACGCAATGTCGCAAGAATGCTGCTGGTTGGGAATGATGACATTCTGGCTACATTCACTTGAGGAAGGCTTTTTACAAAACCGTGAGCAGACGGTGGGCTGCGTTTGCCCAATGTTCAAGATGACGCCAGATCGATAGGTGATCAACCCTCGTAACCTCTGCAGCCATAACTGCACAAGCGAGTATCTTCTCCAGTTGAATGATAGAGTCGTGGTGCATTAATGTAAGATTGTATGATTGTGGCCGAGTCTTTGGGATCGGCAGTGCCGGAGAGTAGAATGCCGTGAAAGTGGGGCAAACACAGGGTGCGAAGCTCGACGAAAGTATTAGTTTTGACTGCATTGCATTTCACTATTCATTGTCGAATACTACTGGTTGCTCCTTACAACCACTGGTGAACACCCAACACCCACCATGAGCTATCCTTCCAGCAATCCTCCTCATTACAATGATGTTCCAGAACAGATGCTTCGTCGTGATCAACAACCTTCTTCTGTCAACACAGGAGTTGATCCATTTGGAGACTCTGATGTAACAAAAGCTCAACATGCAGCTGAAGATTACAGACAACGGGACTACGACGACGACGATTACGACCGAAGATCTGATCCATACGCTTGGCAGCGACAGCAGCCACATTCGCCAGCTTCTCCTCTTGACAACGACCCTTATTACAGCAGACACAACACTCTACATGATGATGACTACAGTAGAGATGGTCCATATGCTTCCAAGAGTGATGATACAGTGGCAGTGGTTGATGGTCCAAAGTACGGCAGCGCTCTTAGTCCATCCACTTCGGACAATGTAATATATCCCAAAGCTGCTCCTCCGCGAGGTCAAGGGTTTCAAGGATTAGGTATGTGCGCCCAATTCCAATTCTAACGAGGATGGCCGCTTATGAGTTCCTATTAATAGACTACTCCGACCCATACGGCAATTCTCCGCAAGTGTCTCCGATACCAGCTACCTCCAAAACACCATTTCTTTCCAAACTCTGGAATGGTGATCACTCCAAGTATCCCTTGGAACAAAAGATAGAAGCCAAGCGAAGAGGGAACCTGTATCGGCAAAGACGCCCTTGGGTAACCTATACTCTAACGGCTGCCATGTTTGCAGTGATGATCTACGAGTTTGTTGCCAATTGTAAGTTTCTGCATGGTTTCATCATTGCATCAAGGTGTCTTAATCACTATCACGCAGGGAAAGCACAAGGCACTCCATTCTCCTTCAAGGTTGGTCCCGTTTCGTCACAATTAAATGCAGGGTCGTCTTCATCTCACTAATCTCTCGAATTAAGCCCGTGGTCAATCCGCTTTTAGGTCCTAGTCAATCTGTGCTTATCGAAGTTGGGGCTCGCTTTGCACCATGCATGAAACACGTTGAAGACGCACCGCCGACATTCATGCTGGGATGTATGTCAAATAAGCTTCTCTTCTTTCAGGTCAATATCTATCCCTGACCGCCGATCTTCATTAGGCGCTAATAATACTGCTAACCCTGCGACAAGTATTTGTACTATTGAAGACCTCTGCGAGTTCGGAGGATTCCATGGAAAAGAGCCTAATCAATGGTTCCGATTTATTACCCCAATTTTTCTCCACGCTGGACTAGTCCATATCTTTCTAAATATGTTTGTTCAATGGACTTTAGCCGGCCAGGTATGTCTCTTTCCAGACACAAATGTGTCTTTGCGAACACTGACGTACATCAACAGGTTGAGCGAGAGATGGGCTCAATTCCGTTCACCTTGTTGTACTTCGCTGCCGGAATCTTCGGCAACATTCTTGGCGGTAACTTTGCAATGGTTGGACTACCTTCTGTTGGCGCATCTGGTGCGATATTCGGCACAGTGGGAACACTGTGGGTCGATTTGATAGCCCACTGGCAATACGAATACAGGCCCGTCAAGAAGGCACGTCCACTTCAGTCGCCACCCTCGACTTCTACTAATCAACGATGTCATACAGCTAATTCTACTGATAATTGAGCTTGTGATCGGAGTGGCGCTGGGATACGTCCCTGGTGTAGACAATTTTGCGCACTTGGGTGGTTTCCTGTTGGGTATACTCTCGGCTGTGGTTCTCTACCCAATTCTGAGCACCACCAAACGCCACGCTACTATCGTATGGATAGCAAGAGCAATAGCACTGGCGTTATCCATCATACTGTACGTTGTGCTGACAAGGAACTTCTATACCGGAGATCCGTACAAAGGTGCGTATTCTTGTGTTCTGATGTTATCGCCGCCTGGTCACATCGCTAACTCTGTTATAGCTTGCTCTTGGTGTAGGTACTTATCATGCATACCTTCATCACTTAATCAACAGTGCAAAGGGTGAGTAGGTTTCCTATATAGCCATGAGTCTTGCTGAGACGACCAACTTGAATCTCCTACCTCATCTATTTCTAGAACTGGTAAGTATATCTGCTTTCTTCCTCAGCCGATAGTATGTCTGACAAACTTATGCAACATTCAGGTCTTCCAACGGTACAAACTATCTCTCAACCTTTATAAATTCAACTCCTCTGTTCCACGATCTCTTGGTGATCACCACCTCCTTTTAATCCCATTCCTGTTTCTTCCGCAAATCCAGCACCCCAAATACCACCACTAGGATATCTCATGCTAATTATATGGACTATCCGCTGTATCATTTCATTGATTTCTCCCTCCCCTCTTCGTTATCCCACGGACTTTGAACAATTTTGGTATCATGTCGTCTTGTCTTAGGTCGTAGTGGATGGACGCTACCAGTTTCTTAGGCACATCTATGGTTCCACGTTTCCCCTAGCACATCCAGGTGTAATAAATAACGCCTCCCATTGATTATAAGAACATTTGACCGGCACGAGTAGGGTACCTCATAAAGAAATAAATGATAGCGGAGCGATCCAGCGTCGGCATAGGGGTATGTTGTATCCACAATCTCTCCCACCGTCTCCTCTTACTCGCTTCAAACCTTCATGCCCCTTGTCTCAGTTGATCCCCAGCTGTCACAGACAGGATCTGTCCAGCTCCTATTCTTAAATCCAAAGTAGACGCATCCAGCTAGGAGCAAGGAGATTGTGATCCATGCAAGCCAGGCGAATGCAATTATGGCCTATGTGCCGTAATATGACATCAGCTTGTTCCCTAATCACTTAGAAATCACGGATACTAACCGAAAGAAGTTGGCACTGAGGATGACTGCACCATGAACTCAAATTTGGCCACACCGTCTAAAAAAGGCAAAGAATACCAAGTCAAAATCCAAAATCAGACCATCTTGGCAAAGCTAGCGCGCGCGATAACAACATGGCGTGGCTTGGATAACTCACACTCGCGGCCCCAGCGCCTCCCACGAAAAAGAACCACAGGACAGCTAAGATGGCGACTTCAGTGAATACAGCGGCGAATACGGGGGTTTGATATCGTTTTCGAATTGTCCAAAACCTATAATGATCCGCAATGAAACATAAATCTTAAGCACTGGGACTTAGAAATAAAAATGAAGTAACGTACATTGCTGGAACATACATCATGGCGAACAACGCCGAAATCAATAATTCCACAATAGATGGATCTGCAGCATTCATCAATAGTGGGTTTCATGTTTAGGGGCGGTTATCAGAAAGCTTACCATGGAATGGTTCGCCATTGAACAAGCTCTTTTCATCCCTGGGTGTTGTGGTATACGCGAGTCTCGCGCAGCAGAGACAAAACAATAGGAATGACCATAGGAAGAGGGTCCCGTAAAGGATAATACGTGCTGCTGGTGCGTACAGCTTGATTGTCGCGTTCATCTTGGGTATACAAGCCCGTCAGGACAGGCAGATGCTACGTAGACAGGTCGATGGTGGTGTGGTAAGTGGTCAAAAATGAGACAGTCAAGGTCCAATTAAGGCGTTGTCCAGGACGGGAGAATTCGATGGAAGGGTGTCACAATTAAGGGTCGCATGCGGTGAACCGTTACGAGTTGGTCCCTAAACCGGCAATTCGGGAGATTTCCGTCGGCAGAGCTTCGGGATCATACGAGCACGGACCGACTGTTTATAGGCCGAAGGCAAGTCAAGGAGCAAGAGTTGATGTATGAGGTTGCACACATGTCGGATGGTAGGGTCATTGCTGCAACGAAGGTGGAAAGCTAATTGAACTCGTGTGAAAATGTATATACAAATAAGACAACCATCTCATTCATTTGCCCCAACAATTCTCTTCTGGCAAACGTTCTTTAACGCCCTCAATTCGAGACCTTGCGATAGAATACGTGAATCTCGGTAGTTTGGCAAGATATTTGAATGTAACGACACTCACGCTTTGGGTCACTTTCACACTTGTAGTTGGTGAAGATACCGCTACGCTCGTCGATACCTGCGAGGATGTCGTCGAAGCTGAGGCTGAAGATTCGGTGAGGCTTTCTGTAGGAGACACTGTCGATTCTGTTGACGTGACAGATGCTGACAGATTCGTTGCAGTCTCGGATGCCGAAGCTGATTCGCTGATGCTAACAGTTTCTGTCACGGATACTGATTGCGTAACTGTGGTCTGTGCTGCCGAGTCTGTAGCGGTCGTAATGGCGGCGATAGAAGAAGATGCGGGGTCGGAAATAGATTCCCCATCTTCAGTCACGGTAAACTAGGCAACAATTCAGGTCATTTGCCACTTCATATACCTTCCATGAATGAAGCTTACAAAGATGCAATCATCAAGAGATCCATGCTGTTAAAAGTGCGAATATGATGGTAAGATTTTCCACATTGACCAGAGCATCAGGGCCACAAAGGCTTACCTGCGCCACGGCGACTAGAACTGGTTGGCCGTTGCTAGCAGAGTTAATCTGAGAGATAGTTACGTTAGTTCAAGTTACTTTAGTCGGTGCATTGCATCAAAGTGTGCATTTACACTGGAAAGCTTATAGGTGCCAACCGGGAGGCCTCCTGTAACAGTGGCTTTGACTACCCCATCTGCGGCTGCTTCCCCGATCGCCCTATAATCATCATTCAGTCAAAATATCAAGATACAGACATCAAAGTTGCATACTTGAAGAACGCTGAGGAACGAATCCAAAATTCGTCAGCATGATACATGTGAAGGGCAGCGTGTATCCTTACTAAATTTACTCGCATCATTCACGTCTGTTGAATCAAGCGAAGATATCGTCTCAACGACTACATTGCTAACAATGAATGATGTCAACATCCCAAATAGGGTAGGTGATATAGTGCATACTTGTAGCCAAGAACAACTCCGCCATTCAACTGTTGCGGTGCAGCGTACCACGACTTCTGCGTATTCACCTTGTTGCCAGTAATCATATTTTGCACGGCCTAGAATTGCGCGTTGGAATTTAGCAAGAAAAAATAATGGAAGACTACACCGACCATGGTTATGTCAAAAGCCTCATTAGCTTTGATTGTGCCACCATTAGGTGGGAAGGTAAACTTGGATGCTGGCATCTTGTCCGTTGGTATAATACGCCCGATCTAGACCCTATTTAGTAAATGGCATGTAATCTCCATATACGATGTACATACAGGGGTTGGGTTGCAAGTTCCTTCTGCAGATTGGCGACCGTTTGTTAACGGGACATTCTGCGTAAGGCAGAACTGGAGAGAAGGTGAGAGGAGCTCAGTGGAATAGCCCGAACAAGGTAGGAAGAAAGTAATCACGTTGATAAAATTATTCGTCGAGGTGAGCGATTCCACCTGCCCTACGGCAGGAGTCTCTTGACCGGTGAGAGCGAGGTTGGGTTGGATTTGAGATGCATCCAGGACTGAGAGAAGGAAAATATGATCAGGGAAGCATTCCCATAAATTGAGCCCATAAATAACTGACTCAGGGCCGTCTGAGCATCTTCCTGTCGTTTCAGCTTGAGTGCGCGACGATGCTGCTTCGAAACCAGACTAGCGCGCTGACTGTATTGGACCTTGTGTTGAGCAGCGTCCACGGATGTTGACAAAAGCGCAATGATTGCCAGCACATGAATCAACTTGGAAAACATGGTCTGTCTTCCATGATGGAGACTATCAACCAGCGTACCAGCCGACGGTTGCACGACACTCACAGTGGGAAATTTGATGATAATGAATGAATAGCAAAGATCGGAAGTCTCAAATAAAATAAAATTCGACCACCTGGGCCTACTAAAGAGAGCAGTTTGAACAATCTAAACCCAACTGTTGAACGTGGATCAACTTGCCTATGATGAACAGCTCTAGGCTGGAGAAAAGAATAAAGAGGGGGAGAGAGAGAGAGAGAGAAAGGGATGAGAGAGGATGTGTTTACACCCTTGCGCTTTTATGGCTTAAATGCATCATCATCATTCCCATCATTCGGGACCTTAAGCAACCGTTGGTTGGAAACAAGGTATGTAGGCACATGGTCCGACCAGCTCAATGGTTGCGTGACCGAGCAGCAGTGACAAATCATGTTACGATATCGGCAACTCGGCAGCAGCTGTATCCAGTGTCGCATAAACTATTATTACGTCGTGGTACCTGGTTCCAAATTGCTGGCTTCAAACTACAACTTTGCCCTCATCGCTGCATCTTCCTCAACCGGCATTATTTGCCTGATATCCTGACTAATTGCATGTAGGGTCTCCCCATAAATTCCTTTCTGAAGAAGTACGAAGGACTCAGTGAACGTAAGAGATAGAGGTCCATCGATAAGATTTACCTTGATCAAACCCCATACACCATTCGAAGCATTGACAGACACTGTTTCAGCCAAGTCCACAGCCGTTTGAAGCACGTCTTGAGAGCCCCCATCCGCAAGCTTGTCAACTAGTCCATGAGCAACCAGTTCCTGTGGGGTAAATTGCTTTCCTTCCAATGCGATGGCTCGAACCAGCTGTGGATGTCTTGCTTTTTCTTGAAGGATAGCAGAGAAACTGTGAGGTAAAGGGGCTCCAAAGTGTACCTGAATAGAGGGTTATTCAATCGAGCTGTATACATGATACCTGGCAGCGATATGTACCTCGTTCATACTAACCATTACGTGGAGTATTAGTGCATGCTTTCTGGTGTTGCACTTGAAAATTCTCACCAGGCCCAAGCCCTTCCAGACGTCATAACACGATAGTCGCAAGCCAAGGCCAGCATAAATCCTGCAGCGCTATGGTAGATTATTCTATTAATTATGAGTCTATTGTCATTTGAGGGTCATCCTTACTAGGTATGTCCATTCAAAGCCGCCACAATCGGTACTTGTTTGCATTCCAGTCAGTAAACAGAGCTGAACGGTATAACCGAAAGAACAAACTAGGGAACGACATGAGTCTCGCAAGGATGGGGTTAAAATTATCTGCGGGTTTCTCGTTATGTCAACCAAAGATATATATCGATTTGAAAACGCGCATCACTCACTGACAATGAAGCCCCAGCCAGGAGTCCCAATTACCTCGGGGTAGTCAAATCCATTACTGAAAAACTTATTCTGGCTTAGTCTTCCAGTAATCACTAATGCACCACTTCCAGCGCCCTTTTTCTTTTCGTTTGATACTGAAGCCTCTCGCCACTGATTTCTCCATTCCTTCTCCACAATATCGAGCGCGGGAAGTATACCCTTTTGGCACATTTCGCCTGTGAGACGGCTATCCTTAGCGCCTTGAAGTTCCAACACCCATATGTTGGACTTTGATTTGGACAGTGTCGTCAAGACTTCGTTGTCTTTATTGGAGAATGTCAGCGGATAGTTAGCCATGAGTGGTTGCTTAGATGGTGGTCAAGTAGGAGAGGCAGTTGAGAGAAAGTTCGGTGTTCTTTGCTCTTATGCCCGTGAAACCCGGCATCGGCCAATCCTCAATAGCCGGTTAAGACCATGAAAACGAAGCTTGGCAATTACTACTTTGAGTCACATGAAATCCGTACGATATATACATAGGTCAGGAAGAATTTAACAGCGGTCATTAAAGCTTTTGATTCAGAGTTTGGCTTTCAGCTTATCAGCAACGAGCGTGGCACCAGCAGATGCTAGAGCTAAAGCACCAGTCTCCTTCACTTTCGCGACTGCAATAGAGGCGTATAAGTAGAGCGATATTTTCTTAAGATAGAAACCTCACCAAATATGACCTTATCACCCTCTTTCCACATCTCGGTAACCAGAGTTTGCCCGGGGATAACAACGCCAGCAAAGCTAGGAACCCGGCACAATCAACACACTTCTTCCATCACATCGAACAACCAAGAAACATACCGAGTTTTGATATCCTTCCATGGTCCAAATGCCTTCAATACGTGCTTACCAGAAATGCCCAAAGAACACAAGCCTATAGTGAGAACTTATCAGTAACATACATCAATTAAGCAGAGGCGCGATGACCTACCATGTAGAATTGGCTTGTCAAATCCACCGATGGCAGCGAACTCCGGTTGAATCTACACATATCCGTTAGAAACAGGCGAATTTATTGATAGTGATAGAGACTTACGTGGAGTGGATTCAAATCACCGCTCATTCTGATTGGCATGGATTGTTGAGTTGGCAATCGCCGTAAGAACGTGAAATAACACTAACCGATACAAAGCAGCTTGATCTTCGGTTGTTTTTTCTTCAATCACCACATCTGGCTGACGTTTAGGAGGAACATTCGCAGCAGTAGCGGCTCCTCGATCTTAACCAAATATTAGATCCAAGTGAAAGTTCTACGAGAATTTTGCTAACCTGCACCAGATTTCTTTCCTCCAAATCCACCAGCTCCCCTCAGGAATAATGTGGACTGATTCTCGAATACAACCTCGCCCTTCTTATCCTTCGTTAGCACTTTGACAGTAACAGCAGCGGCTTTGCCTTTGTCCAGAACTTCAAGAAGCTCGACATGATTTGTCAATGTTGCGCTTGTGGGAATTGGCTTCTTGATTGACAAGAATTGTTCTCCATGTAGCAGTTTCGCCTGAAAGGATAATAGGCAATATTAGCTCAGGTAAGAACAATGTGCGGGAAAGGGCACTGACAGGACTGAAGTTAGGCAACCAATCGAAAGAAACACCCGAAGATGCAGGGAACTGTGGGATTACACCGAAGGTAGGGAGTGCCGAGAACTTTTCATCCCCTTCGAAAACCCATTGAAGTTCATTTGCAGTCGCCCCGATTCCAAGATTGTAGATGATAACATCTCTTTCAGTATATGAGAACTTTGTTGGTTCAATAGGCTGTTTCTTGGCTTTGACAACAATTTCAGGGTCTCCGTTCGGTGTTGAATCTTTTGACTTGTTGCCAAAGTTTTCAATAATTTGCTGAATAGAGTCCTTCGTTGTAGTCGGGTGAGTTGCACGACCGTCGTCTAGAGTAATGCGATGAATTAATCTTCCTAAGTCAACGAGATGAGACCTTGCGTACCAAAGTTGGTGATGATATTCCATTTTGACATAACAGCTTCCGGTGTCAATTGTTGATTGTGAGGGAATCCGTAACCGCCGCTTCTTTGCCAGCGTACTTGAGCTGCCCATCCACCAGCACTTTCAAAGATCTGTCCATTAACATCCTGGTTGTCTTCAGAGTTGTCAGGGGTGAGCAGAAGCCATGAACGAGTGGGAGGAAATTATCCAACCTTCAGACGTGAGGTACCCTACAATTGGGGCTACGTAATCAGGTTTGATTGCATCCACCATTTCTTGGGTCCTGTGTCAGGCGGTTTATTCTCTGCTCTACACTGCGAGTCGATTATTCAATCTTACCAGATGGTCTTTGTCATAGCAGTCCCGGCTGATGGGGCAAGAATATTCGCGCGAATACCGTACTTGGCTCCCTCAATTGCCAGAGTCTTTGTCAAACCGATGATGCCTGCTTTAGCAGCGGAATAATTGGCTTGACCGAAATTCCCATCTACAAAGAGAGAGGATAATGAGGTTTTTTAAGTTACTCAAAGGCATAAACTGCTTACACAGTCCAACCCCTGAACTTGTAGTGAGGATTCGGCCGTACTTTTGTTTCAGGAAGATCGGCCACACAGCTTTGCAGCACTACGAGGCGGCTTAGGTCTGTTTCTGATATAGCAACAAGACACTTTTCGCTCACCTTGAACGTTCCTCTAAGATGAACGGCCAAGACTGCATCCCATTCTGCCTCAGTCATTGCAGTAAATGACTTATCGCGCAAGATTCCAGCATTTGCAACAAGAACATGAACAGTTCCGAAGTTATCGACGGCCGTCTTGACGATCTTGTCACCATCCTCGGCTGAACAAACAGCGGCGACTGCTTTACCTCCCGCTGCAAAGAAGCTACTCAGCGATCATCTAACCTATATTTCGGCACCACCACTTACCATTTCTAATTTCGTCCACAA
This sequence comes from Tulasnella sp. 418, assembly GCA_019632295.1. Lineage (NCBI taxonomy): Eukaryota > Fungi > Basidiomycota > Agaricomycetes > Cantharellales > Tulasnellaceae > Tulasnella > Tulasnella sp. 418. The sequence continues at coordinate 17,411 of WSTZ01000148.1, read as the reverse complement.
CACTACTTGCTCCCTTTTCACTGACGTCATTGACAACCACATTGGCGCCAAGACCTGCATACATCAATGCGTAGATCCTTCCAAGACCCGCACCCGACCCTGTGATGATGACCGTCTTGCCATCAAAACGAACAGGAGGCTCGGCTTGTGGATTTGATTCCTTTGGAGCACGAGAAAGGAATTCCTGGAATCCGCGAGATCAGTAAGTACCTAGTCAAGGAATTCCCTGATTGGACTCACAGTTGGATTTGTGTCAGACATGAACCTTGGGTACCTTGGATTCTCGAAGTCTGCGATTTCGGCCCATTTGGCTTTGATTGCTGAAGGTGTGAATGAGGAATCTGTTTTGAACAGCACACCCCTGGACCTTTCCCAGCGAATCTCAGCAATGAATCCAGCACCAGCCTCAAAGACCTTGCCGTTAGCATCGGGGCCATCTGGGTGAGTAAGAACTGCGACAAGTGGAACGATGAACTCAGGGGAGAGAGAAGCGAGCATCTCAGGAGGCATGATAGTTTCTGTCATTGGGGAAGCGGCAATCTTAGCAAATACATCTGTTAGCATGATTCTATTTATCACCCAGGTTCATTCTAGAACTTACAGGGGCAATAGCAGATGAACGGATGTTGTATTTAGCACCCTCGACTGCCAATGTCTTGGTCAAAGTAACAAGGGCCATCTTAGCAGCGGCGTAGTTAGCTTGTCCAAAGTTCCCGTATAGCCCAGCAGCACTAGCGGTATTGATAATACGTCCAAATTTCTGCTTGCGGAAATGTGGCCAAGCAGCCTTCGTCACTGAAAAGGCACCTTTTACGTGAACTTGATAGACAGCATCCCATTCCTAAATGCACGCTCTCAGTCGTGAATCAGTATATATGCTGCCAAAACTCAATACCTGATCTGTCATATTCTTGAATCCTTTATCCCTGTTGGATGGAAACATGTGAACCACGGTTCTGGGATGAGACATTGTGATACAAACCTCAGTATTCCAGCATTATTTATCAATCTGAGTGATAAAAAGTCAGATCATAAGTTCCGGATGAGATAAAAGCGAGTGCTGACATTGAGACTCCTCCAAAGTTGTCCAATGCGCTTTGAATGACAGCAGCACCATCTGTCACCGACGATGTATTGGCTACAGCCTTTCCACCAGCTGAAATGCAATATTAGAGAGTGTACGCTAAGAATGTAAATCGTTCGCACCTTTGGTGATTTCTGCGACCACCTTGTCGGCATTAGCTTTGCTCACGTCGTTTACGACAACGTTCGCCCCTCTTGATGCAAAAAATAACGAATATGTGCGGCCTATTCCACCACCAGCACCTGTAACTATAACTGTATGGCCTTGGTAAGACAGCGACATGGGAGATTGAGATGTGAGAGTACGGGAGGATGAAAAGGAGACTTGGTCTGAATTCCACTTTTCAGGTGATCTTTAAGGTCCTGATGTGAAATTGTCACGTGTATTTCGCACATCGGCTACTTCTTGTTGCCGGCCACATTTTGTGGGCTCTTTCGGAAACATCATTGTCCGTGGTATCATACGGTTTCTTGTGTGACGTATTACATCGAATGTATAAGTAGTGAGGTAAAATGGTCGAAAACCGAAGATCGAAAAAGACAATAGGATAGAAGTTCTCACGTGCATGTCAGAAGGGAAGAGGCAGGATCGCTAAAGAAAGTCAATCAGCTAACAACTCAATAGTCACGCTTGAGAAGCACCACCGTACCTGCCAGGCTGGGGATAAATCCAGTCAGTATCGCGTCTCGATCGACAATATTTTGGGTTTACTCACATAGAACCAGAGCGCAGTTGCGATTAGAACATAGAGGCCTGAAGCAAGAGTGTGAGACTTTGTTCCGGAGCTCAAGGGGAAACGCGTTCATACTCATTAAAACCATTCCTTCGAGCCAATTACTTCGCCCATCTGCTACAGTGTAGTTGACGGTTATCACTGCGGAGGGATTGAAAAGGCTTAGTGTTTGATACCATACAGCGGTGGGGCAAACTCACCAGACAAAAACAGCACAACCGCCTCAAATGGGTCAAATAGAAGCGTTAAAGGCTGTATCGAGTTAGCTACATCCGGAAGAGGCCAATGGGCGATACCCACTTTGCCAATTATCCAGCCCAAAATGACTATGAGTGGAATAACAAGTAAACTGATTTGGATGCTGCTGCCCACGGCCACTCCAATACTGAGATCAAGTTTGTCTTTGACGCTCACTGTCACCGCTGTCAAGTGCTCTGCCGCGTTACCAACGATCGGTATGAGAATGAGGCCAACCTTGAGAACCCAGTGGTTAGCACTGGTTTCGAATTCATTCAATCTTAGTACGTACCCATTCTTCGCTGATTGGTGAATGCTCTACAAGACCGTCAATACTGCTTACCAGAAATTCGGCAGTGAAAGCCACAAGCACGGTTACAACCACTAGAAGGATAGCGGCCATTAGAACCGAAATTTGTGGTTGCTCCTCTTCTTCATCGTTATGATTGCTGGCTAAATCGCTTCCGTGAGTTGTATCTGCGTCTATTGGGCTGAGATGAACTTCAGCTGGTGGATGGGGCGGAGGTGCGATTGCGGGGTTTTTCTCAAGAAGCTTGTTCTTCGACTTCCTTGGTGGATACCGAATGGACGGAGGTGCTTCTCCGGCGTGTTCACCTTTCTCTTCGTAAAGGTGAGCATGGCTCCAGAGCTGGAAGAAGAGCATTGAGCCATAGCTAGAATCTTGATGTCAGCACTGGGCAAAGGTGCGAAGAATTAGAGCTGCGTGCGTACATAAACAGTAAGATGATGGCAACTCCTCGAGACATTTTGAGTATATCTTGGCCTTCCTTTTGCGGAGAGATATTACCCTCAGATTCCGTCGATGTATTGCCACCGATAGCAGCATGGAAGGTAGCTGATGATAGGGTTAGGTGACATGATGCTGAGGCTAAAAAAGATAATCACCTGGAATAAGGATAGCTACGACGCTAACCGTCAACAAGGAGCTGTTGATTTGGGCTGCTCCTTGCATGAAACCCTGTTCAGAGAAACGAGTACCTCCAGCGAAGACTGACAGAACCCAAATCATTTATACGCGACGCAAACCAGACGGATAACCTAATACGCTTACAGCACATTCCCAATACCAGTAAGAGATTCGAGAGAATAGATCCTACCACTGTTTTGGAATCTTAAGTCAATACTCAGCGTGACTCGTCGCTCGTGAATGAACTCACAAGATGCCTGAACAACTCTCAGTTGGCATTTTGTCAAAGCAATGATCTGTGAGACAATAGTTAGTCATCCGAGACCCCAAGACTAGAAATAAGCGCTCACACTGATAATCAATTCAACGGCGTTACCTAACGTAGCGTTCAAAAGACCACCGATTGTCTGCCCGACCCGCAGTGCAAGTTCTTCGGTGGCAAAACCGAGCAATTTGGCCAAAGGAATGATAGCAAGGAACGAAACTACATTAAAAGGAGCAGTGAGTAATGGAGAGGAACGGGAGTAGCGTATGCTTACATATAAAGATAATGGTATCGTTATCAATTGTGAAATGTAGTGCCCACTATACAGTCCTCAGCAGGTCTTATAAACGGTCGGGAAGGCGTGAATCACTCACAGAGACAGGGATAAAAACAAGCATCAAATTCAACCATGATGAAAGGATAATCGCCTTCAGGCTTGCTGCGACAGTCGGTGTCGGGCCAATTTTCTTGTCGGGTTCCATTAATGTGGACAATCGGCGAAGAATACCAACGTGAGGACTTTCTTCAGCCCCCGGCGGAGCTGCGCCCTGTCCAGATGCTTGTTCGTGGGAACCATTGGCTATTGCATGCACAGGATGTGGAGCGGTAGGACTGTCCATTATAGTAACGCTCGGTGCAGGCGAGTCCTTTCGAGGTCGGTGTCGGGACACAAGTGTGCTTGCAGCTTCTGGAGGGTCGAAATTATGTTGTGCTGCATGACTTCCCTTTTCAAGATCTAATGTCGGGCATTGTGTAAATACTCAAATTGGAAAAAACAACATTGGTAAATGCATGGTATGCCCGACTACTCACCCTGATGCTGGACCATTGTACTGGCTGACTCCTGAGACATGTATCAACCAGGGTTTTGATATTTTCAACGATATCGTTGTCTAAAGCAGTGGTTGTTGGCGGCGGTTGGGGAGAAGGTTCGGTCTAAATACAAAGTGACGGAGGGGAGTTTTATATGTTGCTATTAATAGCTCACACGTGGTCGGTCACGGACCGGACATTATCTCGATGACGGCTCCGCGGCTGACTTTGACGTAGTTCAAATAAGCTAAAAACGATGTGCTTGTTCTTTCAATGCGGCTTTAATGCATAGTAATGTTAAGTATATTGCCACACCTGATTTGTCATCAAACATCTGAAGTCACGCTACATTTGAACACACACCACTTTGGCATTTCGTTGATGCAATTGTCATAAACGTGATGATTGTTCTGAATAATGAGTCAAATGTACAACGTGATAATTATGAACTATTGCGGATAATGAGGTGCGGATAAACAATGGTATATGAATGAAGTAAAATGCAATGAGGGTATTGCAAGTGGCTTTTGCTATAAGTAGTTAGTGTTCGTATTGTGATTCTATCCTTGATACGCAAATGACACAGCCCCATAAAGGCCGTCCTCGCGCCCTAGCATGCCGTGTCCATGTAAAACCTGGGGTAATATATATTGTGAGCATGTCATCCTGTCAAAACATTTGAAATATGAAAGAACTAACCTCCATCTTCCTAGCATGCCAGCCTACACCAGTGCTCACATTACCATTACTGGCTGCGAGTCTCTCAAGCTCCTTCCGGATCGGATGATCACCCGGAAGGCTTCGCCGTAACTCGCCGTTTACCCAACCACTTGAGCTATCCACATACCAGCCACGTCCTCCTTTGCTTCTGATCACGCGCCAGTTACCAGCACCTGCTCCCAATGCGTTCAATGCACCTAAGCCGAGCTCAATGACGCGGACACGAGTAGGCGGTGGAGCTACCTCCGGAGTGGGGGATAGCGAGAATTTGAAGGGCGCGGTTGCGAGAGGATTGATAATAGTTGAGTGGAGAGACATGGATAGCTGACGCCATGGTACATGAAGACCGAGCTCGGGAGAAGTGCCGATTAGAGCAAGGACCTCGACATTTGGTGCCTTCTCGAGGACAAAATCTGAGATAACCCTCAGAGGCAAAGCGGGAATATAAGAAAGGCCAAGAGAACGAAGCGACGGTTGAGAAGAGAATAAGCGGAGGAGGTCGGATGTGAGGGGACTACTCGAGAGGTCGAGGTACTCTAATGCACCAGAAAGGAAGCAAGGCGCTTCGGTGATCAGGCGTCGGAGATGTAGCTCAGAAAGAGGAGAAATAAAAGTTCCATCTCCATAGAGCGAGAGATGTCGGAGGTTGCGAGTGGGTAGACCATGGATGAGGAAGTCGACGATGGAATCCGCCGTCAGACGGACGCAACGACCAAGTGACAGTGCTGTCAGGTGAACAGTAGTGGAATCACCGAGGGCATCCAATAGTTCTGGTCCAACTCGAGTTCCAGAGAGATCAAGGTGCGTAAGAGACGTGCAAGCCAGCACAAAGGGAGTAATAATATGCTGGGGCACTGATGTCACACCTCTCATTCCAAGTCGTTTCAGACCCGGGAAGATTAATGGAGACGGATGAATAGAGCCATCATCAGCAACCTCGTCTTCCAAGTACTCGGTGACAAAATCTGTGACAGCCTGGACAAACACAGAACTGACACAGCCGCAGAGATCGAGGGCTTCAACGTCTTTGCAATCCAATCGACGATCGATATCATCGTCATGGTCGACGGGTTGTTGTGTACCCTCTGAGACATCTCCTCGGATTCCTCGACCTCGGCTGTCCTTTCCTTTACCCCGACGAAGGGAATAAGACAATGCACGGCCACGTAGGAGCAGTTCAACGAGAACAGACTTATCCAAGGCACCATCCATATACTCGGTAGCACCGAATTCCCTAAGATGGGGCATTTCCTATCAAGCGCAAATTAGATCAGGTGATGCATTACCCAAAGAAGCACATGCCGCTTACTTTCAATACCTGCTCTACCCGGCTAGCAGTAACGAAGCGGGAGTTTACACCTTCACCAACGGAACGGCGCATTCCAATTGTCCGGAAATGGTTGAAATCCAGGTGACGAACATGGCGGCCAGGACGTGGGTCATCAGGAGTTGGAACTACCATATGGAGGATCAGTATGACGCAAGCATGACAAATCTTGCATCGAAATGAATTGAAAGCTTACCATATACTCCGGGTTCCAATTGTTGGGCCAAATCGCTTACGGCACGCAGGAATCTCCATCTACCTGGACTCTTGGCTCTCAGCCTTGCCGGACTGGGATCTCGGGAGGCAGGAGGAGACAGAAGCTCTGGTGGAACCGAATTGTGTGGGTCAATATAGAGTTGGGCAAGGATCGATTGTTGAAGCAAATCGGTTGAGTGGTGGTCACTCTTGGTTGCAAGAGCTACCGAAGCTGCTTGGCGCACAGATGTATCAACCAATTTATCTGCCTCTTCTTCGTTTTCGATGACACCAACTTCCTCGACAAAAGCGAGCCAGGTCCTAGGCAAGCGGATTTCGACATTTCGCCAGATGTATGGCTTTGCAGCGTTATACCAGCCCTTCAAGAGAAGTTAGCAATTGAGGAATACAAAGATAGTGAACAGATGCTTACATGGGAGACGAGACACAAGTTCTTTAATGTTGTTCTACTAAGCGGCTCTGACCAGTTGCTTGGGGGATAGGTTGAAGGTTGAGCGGTTGGCTCGGCGTCTGGGGGGAGTAGAGGATCAAGAGGCTGAACGTATGTTGAAAAGGCTGCTTCGTATATGACAGAGCAAATGGCAGAAAGTACTTCGTGGGGAAGATCGAGTACTGTTGCCATGAAACGAGTAGAGTGAGTGGTATGAGTGAATATCTTGTTGCGAGTGGTAGTCTGAACTGCTTTGTCTGAGAAAGGTAGGAAGGATTCAAGTGGTGAACACTAGAAAGTGGGAGGGAGCAAGAAATCCGTAAACCCACTGGAAACGAGCCACCGCCTTTTAAGCGTTTCGTCGAGAGTCATGGGTGCTTAGGGATGAAAAATAAACGAATGTATCCAGAAAGATCTTGGGAGGACCCCGTGACGCACCCTGACGCTCAGGTCGCACAATCAACTGATCACGTTTAATAAGTTTTCCGTCCGGAGCCTCGGCTTTTCCGATTCCGAGTAACCGCGTACCCACTAGACAGTTCCGTTACTATAGGAAGGACTGTAATATATACACACATTGAAATATAGCTTATGACGCTTGGACCCAAAAAAGTCGAAAAATTGAGCTAGCTATGAGCGAATTGTGACGAAACATCGCTGTGGCGTTTTTAGTCTCCCACAAGGTGTTCGGGGTCCATAAGCCGCTGCCGTAAAGGTCGAGGTCATCTCCGCCTATTCAACGTTCTCCCAAAGCAACCACAACCTCCAGCTGACCACGGGCAAACGTACCTATTCAGGTCCATCGCACGTTCTTACATTATAGGAACGACAGAATGCGTTTTTGTTCTAGCATCAACCCCACAATCTCCCATAGAATTTCCTGAAGCGTCCAGCCAAGATGCGTTTTGTATGACCGTCCCAGGCCACTTTTCTAGCACCTTCGCCATTCTTGAAGCAGATGGCGCAACGTGCAATGAGGTCCACTTCTCAATTGGACCTCTCGAAAAAAACCCATCTTGGAAATCTCACCTTATTGCACAAGCGTGCAATATATTGAATCACGAGTTGCAGCATGACGAAACTTAGTAACAAGTGATCATCAAAAAAATCCAGGACCTGGATGCTTATTTTCTCGCCCGCCGCTCATGTCAAATGTTTCCAAAACAGCGGTTTGGTCCAGCTGGCCGCGAAACGTGTTCCGGCCGACGATGTGATGATGGTCTAACGTGATCGCTCCTTCGCCGCATCAAACAGGATTTGACGCCATAAACCCTAGCATAGCTGACTTGGTCACATCACGCGTCGCGTTGTCGGTAAGGCTCAACATCCACTTGCTTGATATTGGGCGGGGGCTGTGCCAAATTTCTCCAACGGATGGGCTATTCATGGGCGGTGAGTACGTATCGTGTTGCCAGAAAAGCACCTCTGTTCGTGATATTCGCAACTGATCATGCCATCTGGTGTACTATAGAACCACTAGGGTGATTTTCACACTCAGAAAAGTTCTGGTTTGTCTGATGGCGATTGAACCAGGATTCAGACACCCAAGAACCCCTGATCTGGTCCATCACTGATTATTTTTGCGCATTCTTTAGGGTGCTCCTCAAAACTTTCTTCGCGTGTGATACATGCCACAGGTTCAGTTCCAATCCGTTGGCGACATTCATCAGTGAGCAAACTTCCATCACTTACACCATTTGATCACTTTACTTCCTTTTTGGTCCATAGCTTATTTGCGGATTTGTGCTAGACTACCTCGGCTCCACCATTACCTACCAAGGTCCGCCGTCACTAGCTAAATCCAGGCAATGGATTGCGCCCTTCCGCTTTGCATAAAGGTCATGGGTGCAGGATAAGCAGGTTGTCCATCTGCAGCGATCTTCCAGCTTTTTGGACATTAATCGTTTGTCACGACAAGTCGATTTCGATTTCTCCTGAGGTGGTTTGACTTTGTCAAGGCATTGACTTTCATCAAAGAAGGTCGGCGGAATCAGGACGCTCGTCGCTGAACTATCTGACTTGGGGAAGAAAGGAAATTAATGGGGCAGCCCCAATACAATCCCGCATTGTCGCTCTTTGATGATACGATACAATGACGACGATCGCCCATGAGGAGCTGTTCCATATCACATCAGTTTGCTCATCGTGATACATGGGCACCGATTTCACTCAATGCTGGTTCATCGACTGCGCTAGACGAAGATCCGATAATAATATCATCCAATCCAGCTTTACGGACTCCTCGCTCGGCCTATCCTTCCAACCAGCATGGTACCCACACAACCACTCGACCTATTCGGTACTTCGTGAACATGCAAAGCTTTAATTTGCGGCCGGGTCGGGCATTCTCCTGATTGCACACAATCGTCGTTTATGGTGTACGTTATCCCAGCGGAATCAATCCTCGACGTCGAGTGGCTCCTATATTCTGGCCTGGTCTGCTGACCCACTCGTTGTCCAAACTCGGCGAAACCGTAGGATGGTTCGTGTATTTTTCTCCTTCTCACTTGCACTATGTATTCTGCACTTACTCAGCCTAGGAACGAATAACGTACATACCAATTTACCCCTCGGTCTCAATTAAGGTCACAGAGCTGAGCAGCTGACAGCCAGAGAGCCAAAACGTTCATCCCCTTTGTGAAACAAGCCAAAAACTCTGAAACTGATTCAAAAATGTCAATAGTCCGTATATTTGCTCATTAAAACAAAAGAAAAAAATTGAAACATGTGTCGTAAATAGGTCATGCATGAACTTATGCTACGAAATTGTGAGATCCGGTGTGTCTACAAAAGGGAGGACGAATTTTAGGAGAGGGGGAATATCACAGAGCTGCGATCAAACGTGCACCCGCAGCAATGCCGAACAAACCGACTGCGGCTGCCCAAACTAAACCTTGAACATTGGAGGTTCGCAGAGCGGAAGCAGGTTGTGGGTTCCCATATAATCGCGTATAGTCGCTATATGCCAAGATGCTCCCTGATTTCTTCGAAATTGGCCATGTCGTGGGTTTGTAAGTTGGAGTGAAGATATCAACCACAGTCTGCGGAAATGGGTGTGGTGAGTTGAAACGCATATATAACTGATAGGAAATAAGCGCTTACAATCAAATTTCCATTCTCGTCAAAGGTTGTATAAGTATATGTAGTCGGGGGATCAGGCTAGATTCGATGGGGGAAACACCAGTTCAGTTTCCATTGGTAGAACTTTCCAAACATGGAAATAGAAAAACTCACCCCCACAACAGATGGTGCCGTTGATTGAGGGGCAGGCGTAATCACAGCCGTAGAAGTGGTAGTTGCAGCACCTGGCTGTCCTGTAACCGTTTGCCTAAGGTAATCGATACACGATTAGTTCAAGATGTTGTTTGATCCAACATTTGCTCCATTAAAAACTCACACAACTTGAGTCCCAATCGTAGCTCCAGCAGGATCAGTCGCATACACTACAATCACAGTAGCGCCACCCCTGAATAACACCATATGAGTAACACTGATCATTCTATCATATGGTGGGACTCACGCCTCGGTTGCGGCAGAGGTGACCTGACCTTGAACCCTGTTCAGGCCTGTCAGTGCTGCAAGAGCAAGAATTGCACTCCGAAGAAATAGCCGCATCTTCAAGTAGCTCGTAATTATCAATCAGAAAAAGCGGGAGATCAAACGTGCCCAAACGGGGGGTCGTGAACAGTCGTATGTCGGTGGTTAAGAATCTGACTGCATGTCGCATGTTTCATAGATAAACGAACATGAGGACAAATTTAGCTTGGCAGAATG
>WSTZ01000147.1:26211-36798 GCA_019632295.1 Tulasnella sp. 418 | reverse complement strand
GGCAACCACAGTCGATCATGATCCAATAAAGTATAGACGGTCAACAGTTGCCATTTACCATCAGCTATGTACAGTGGACTTTCTTTATGATGATGCTCTTTGTTGCATTCGATATTGCGTGCTAATTGTGCATCATTTTTGTCTGCGTTTGTATGTTTGGGTTCTTAGCAGTTTACGAGCTGGTTATCCCTTCTAGTCCCCTCGTGCTACTGTTCTACGCATCAGTTGCACGAACATTGGTAATTAAATCATCACTTCATATAGCAGAGAGCAAGCAAGGTATTGCCAGCGAAGCTCGGCGCTCCACCTCCATTATATTAATTTTATCGAGGTTGCTAAGCACACATGCGCGGGAGAGCAAAAGATATGAATATTATTCTAGAACACTATCCAAAGCAATTTATATGAAATCAACAATTTACCAACCACCTCTACCACCCGAAGGGGCACCCCAACCTCCATTTTTGGACGAATCTTTTATCATTGCTGCGCGAGCGGGATTCATTCCTGGTGGCCCAGATGTCGCTGAAGAAGGTGGACCCCATCCTCCAGAGTTAGAGTTGTTCCATCCACCAGCAGAATTGGAAGTATTGGAAGTATTGGAATCCCAGCCGCCATTGGTGGAGCCGTTGGCTCCAGAGCCCCAGCTACCACCTCCAGAGGGAGTAGAACCCCAGCCACCTGAAGCCGAGTGCGGTGGTACAGGGGTTCGACCAGCTGGCACTTGAGGTTGATTACCAGCATATGGATTTGGAGTCTTGCTGGAGTTGGCATAAGGGTTGGGCGTTTTGCCCATCATAGCGGCAGTCGCAGGGGTTTGCCGAGAGGACATGTGACCAGGCGTAGCCCTTCCAGGTGTTTGCGCTCCTGCTGGAGTACGACTTGCATAGGGAGTACGACCGCCAGCTGCCGGGTCCCCACTGATTGCAGTCATAATGCTGAGTAATCGTATCAGTACGTGTTGCTAGAACCAATATGAAATGAAAGTGCTCACCGTCGTTTGAAACCATCGCAGAGATCTGGCACACTGCCAAATTCTCCGTCGTAGAGCACGAATGCAGTTGGAGTCACTTTGACAGGCTGAACACAATGTCAGCACTTCTGTAATAGATCCTATGAAAAAGACAACCTTACCCAAGTAGCGATTGGTGAGCCGACCTTGGTCTTGAAATGCAGACCAAAGTTGCCAGGTCGTTCTCGATTAAGTCCGAACGCATATACACTCCGTGTTTGGGCACCTCTTTGAGCTTTGAGTGCATTCTCGAGGAATTCGTCTGTAATTGTAGGTCGATCAAAAACCTACTACACACAGAAGGTTTCAAATGACCTACGGATTTCGGCGTCTGTTCCCTTGTGGAACTTTTCATGTGCCATGAGTTCTTCTACTTTACGCGCCATTGCTTTTACATGGTTGACAATCAACTCATCCAAATCGGAGTAATGATATCGTCCATCAACGATGAGGTGTGTGCCAACAGTTTGAGAATTGAGATCGGCATTGGGATCGACAACATCTGCGGAAACGTTACGTTAGTATACCGCAAGATACAGAGATAGTTCAGTGAACTCACCAATGTGTTGATACAGTCCGTCGTCCACTTTCCAAGTAACAGCCAAATGGTCTGGTCCCTTTGTAGACGGACGAATAACAACATCCCCTCTTTGCTGTCCAGCCAGATGCTTCTGAGCCTGGATGTAGTTGAAATTGTAGAAGTTGGGATGTTTGATAACCCGTCGGACTTTATCAACCTCTCCTCGCTTCCTCCTGTCCAAGAGATCCTTCTGCTTCAATCGCGCACCTTGATCATAGTACTCGTCGGTGGCCACACGTCGGTAATTAACGTCACCCAACTGCAGGTCTTGAGGTCGTGCAGACAGTTCGACCTTGAATTGGTCCACGAAGACAGAAATGATGACAGCGGGGATGGTTTGACCTTTGGCGACAATGTTGTCCGCAGGGATGTTTCCTTCATTACTGAGGTACTCCCCGTGAATAACACCCTCGATACCGGAGTCCAACTTGACAGCAACGAACTTGTTCTTGATGCGAAGAACTGAAACGGAGACGATTTTACCTCTGGCAAGAGTCTCTTCAGTCTCACCAGTGAGCATAGTGACCACGTCCCATTTATCAGGCAGGACAAACTCTCCTCTTTGCTCTCCGAATGGACGAATGATTTCGTCTTTGATGAGACCAAGGGCAAAACGTTTCTTTTCCTGCATCGTATTGACCAGTTGCTGAGCAAAGTCGTCCAAGTTCAGCATATCCAACTTCTTCCCGCAATCATCGTCCTCCATCAGCCGGGTAACCAATTGTGAAGGGTGACCGTCATCATCCAGATCCTCTTCGTCCACTTCGAGAGCATCCATTGCCATTTTTCTGGCAAGGTCGTAGTCTTCGGGATGGATTCGGGTATCGTCAAGTGGATCTGGTTGAACGTCTTCGGGATCCTTGTGCTTCCGCTTCTTGGAAGATCGTTTGTAGCCGCCTTCTTGGGATATGCGAAGGAACCCAGCAGCGTTAAGGAAGACTTGCATGGTGAGGATGTTTTCAGAGATGAGTTGGGTTCGATTGGCGAGAGTGCCTCCCTATAACCACAAATGTCAGAAGACCGGCTCGTACGATATTAAAAAGTATTCACCATTGTGGAGATTCGTTGGACAAGCTGCTGAGCCTTTCGAGGTCCGAGTCCAGCAACGAACGGCAGCAAAGCTTGGTAGTAGGTATCCACAACGGAGCGATTGATGTCAACTCCGACGAGATTGACTACGTTCACCAAAGCCCTCTCAAGAGCGACCAGCAACTTCTCTTTCGGTACCTGGACAAATTTTTAGTTGGATCATATCAACAAACCAAGAATGGGAATGGACATACCAGATGCTGACCATCATCAAAAGTGATAGCAGTCAGGTCTGAACCAAGAGCAGCATACTCATTAAGCGGACTCTGGGTATACCTCGCCAAACCAATACAATACCTCCCCACCAACGGAATCCTACCATACTCATCCTCAGCTCTGGTGCTATGCTGGTATATTCTTGCAACTTCATCATTGACATAAGTGACAGGTACGAGTTGCTTCTCCTTTGAACTCTTTTTGCTACGTTCCGGACTTCCCCTTGGTGGACTGGATCCTCCCGCATTATTGTTGTCCCATCCATTTGCATTGTTGTTTGAACCTCCCCAACTATCAGCATTGTTGGAACTTCCCCATCCTCCAGAAGTATCATTCGAACTCGATCCACCAGCTCCCCATCCACCGCTATCTCCCCATCCTCCACCTCCACCACCTGAACCTGCATTCGAGTCTCCCCATCCACCACCACTCGCCGCATTTTGATTTTGACTCCCAGAAGCAGGAGGAGCATCACCTCCCGATTTTCCTTGCGATCCCTGGGGAGCCGCATTTTCCTCAACAGGATATCCAAGCAACTCCCTCACCTGATCCACAAGTTTCCTCGTAGCAACCGTGAAACCTCCAATCACAACCACATCCGGATTTCTCCTTTTGACCAAATCCAAGAATGTTTCGCGATTATCTTGTTCGACGAAGTTGTCAAGTTTGATGTGATCTCGTAAACGTCCTGCTTCGTCGAGGATGATGGCGTGGACGGCGTCTTTGGAGGGATCACCTTTACCCCATGAGATCGCCAGAACTGAAGGAACGTCACCGAATTCGATGTCGGGAGTTTTGTAGGGTGCGCTGTTGATGCGCTGGGAAGGAAGGGGATCAGCATGAAATCATCTACAAAGATCCTGATTACTCACGTATTGCAGTGCATCTCCACACTTTTTAGCAAGATGATCTTCAACTTCATCTCTCAACCATTCTCGAACCCACTTCAATCCAACAGGAAGCAAATGCTTATCCAAAACTTCCTTGACAACCAATCTTCTCTCTTCATTCCATCGATCACCTGCATCATTGGCAGAATCACTCCGAAAAGCATCAAATAGTTGCTCCTCGATTTCTCGAAGCGAATGAGGGTCAATTGAAATATGGATGTTGATCAAGTTATCGGATTCGGCTTGGAGCATGTATAGGAATTGAGGAGATTCGAGCATTTTTTGGATGGGTTTGTCTTTGAGGAATGAAAAATTCTGTATAAGTGATGTAAGTCTCAACTTGATGTGGGTATTAGGTCTATCATTTTGAAACTCACTTGGTAAGGATGGAAATCGTCAATCTTGGTTCGTCCCTTTTCCGTTAGGGTTACCGAGACCAGTGATTCCTTTTCATACAGCTTCCTGATCTCTCCTCTCAGGAGTGGATCCTTACCCAGCTCAGTAGCAATCAACATTCGAGCAGTGGCGAGTTGTTCTTCTGCATTACGACCACCAACACCCGGAGAATCAGTGATGAATTGTTCTGCGTAGGCGCCAGGAGGGATCTCGGGGTCGATTGTGAAGTGGGATTTGCCTTGGTTGTGGGTGTTGAGGAAGTTTTGGATGATTTGTCGTGATTTCAGCCCAAAATCCTAGAAAAAGATATGTGAGTAAAGGGAGGATGGTATTAAATAGAGAACATACGTCAGCAAGCTTGGATGACACAGTTTGCTTTGCCAATTCATAAGGTGACGTCCTAGTAGGCTTTTTGAATTTCTTTTCGGCTATGGAATCTTCCTCCAGAGCAGCAGCTTCCATGATATCCTTTTGAGCTTGTCGATGCATTAAACCCAACCACTCTGTAGCATCCGCAACAGCCTCGATGGAGTTGAGATTCGGAAAGATGTCTCGCTCAAAGTGATCATCTTCCACACCCATCTTTTGGAAAGTCTTCAACAACACCTGTTTCCTCTCCATCAACGCTCTGAATTTACCCCCAAGCGTACCAACTCTCCACAGTTCATCCTTACTCAACAAGTCGATTCTGACGCGTTTATCAGGATCATAGTGAGATATGAGATCTCGACGATGGGTGTAGATGTAAGGGACTTCAAAGTTTTTGGTGAGCATGAGTTCGAGACTGTTTTTGACGGCGACGATGAGTTCGGTTCGGAGATCGGAGTGTGTGGCGTTTGGACGGAAATAGTCACGAATGATACGAGAGGAGATGCGAGGTGCAACCCATCCTGCTGCGTCGACGTCGTAGTCTTGGAGGTTGAAGTCTTCGTGAAGGGAGAGCGTGGCGGAGGGAGAGAGGGAGGATGTGGAGAGTTGCATTCGTTCTGGGATGTCGTTTATTCGAATGATGTCGTCTTCCTCGGTCAAGTGACGAGCTTTGATTTCTGATGGTTCAAATACCTAGAAATGGGATTAGCATGGCAGTGGAGAAGCGAATGGAAAAGACGCACATCTGTGTACTTCATCTCTGGTTTAGCGAGTTCTTCGATATCATCAGCACCTTCATCACCATCCAAAGCCCATTCATAATCTCGACCATCTCCAAAGACTTCGAATATCTCGTCCCATGCGCTATAAGAAATCAGTCAGAATCCCAATGAGGTCACCTGAAACGTGTGGACATACGCAGGATCGATACCAGCCATCTCTGGTCGAGCACCCATTGCGCGTCGTCGCTCCTTCTCAGCTCTCCTACGTTCCCTTCTCTCCTCTTCGTTCATCTCTCCTTCTTCACCTTCGTCATCGATGAAATCATCCTCATCTTCCAAGAACCCATCATCCATATCCGCATCATCCAACTCTCGACGATCATCATCGAACATGCGTTGTAGTTCATTGATGTCATCTTCATCCCGCCTAAACTCCCTTGGTGGACGTTGAGAGTAATCGTTGTCTTCAGGTGAAGCAGAACGAGATGCAACGCGACCTCGTCGAAGACGGGTGAGTCGTTGACGAGATGTACGTATTCCGGTGTTTTCCTCCATAAGTTCCAAATCATCCTCATCCAAATCGTCGTCTTCAAAATCTAAATACGATGGTGTGAGTGTGATTGAGAATGATTGAAAATAATGGCTCACTTCGCAGCTTCTTCCGCTTTCGTCGTTCCTTACGTTCCTGACGACGCCTTGCTTTTTCCTCTGGATCAGTCTCTGGTTCCTCATCTTCATCCTCGACAATGAAACCCTGTGCCACTTTTCTCAAATCCTCTTCATTATCCTCTCCTTCTTCTGAACTGTCGTCGATCATCTCGCCTTCTTCATCTTCTTCTTCAGAACCTTCAGCATCACCATTTTCAGGATCCTCCCCCAATGGACGCTGTACATCTGTAGGATCAGCCATATCGACGTCCTGGGGAGGTTGAGGGGATGCCATGATACAGAGAGTGGTGGTAAAGAGAGAAAGTAGAAAATAGTTTGGTCAACATTCGTACGAACCTTGTGCCTGTCACACTTTCAAGTCACAACTTTGTTTCTCGACTACGCCAATCCCACCAGCGAATATTCTCGATTTCAGAGGTGAGTGAATCGATGGTGTGTATCGTGTGTGTATGTTGATGTCATTGGGTGTCACAGTCTCTTCGTGACTCTGGGATATTCCCATTTGTGGTGGCAGTCGACGAGCCATTTCACTTTCTCGCAGGATATTCCATCGTTTTATTCTATTAATACGTGGTGTGTATTCCTATTCATCTCATTGTCATCGTCTATTAACTCCAATCAGATCGTTTTTCTCAGTTATGAATTCTTCTCCTGCCACTCCACCCGATTCTCTCAATGTTGGCTACTCGACCTACAAGGTATCCATACACTTTCTCTACATTACACACACGCATTAATCGCAAGCTATCCATTAGTCCAAACGACATTCTCGTCATTCCTCTGTCAATGCTCAAAACATCTTCAATTCTCCACATGAAGATTCACCCCTTACCAATGGATCTTACCAGCCCTCGGAGCACGGGCAGCTTGTCTCTCTGTCATCTTCGCCTATGCTTAATGCTCTAGTCAATGGCACTGCAACTCCCGTTCAGTCGCCGAGAACTCCGACTCCACCGGTGCGAGCGCCTTCGCCTCCTCCAAAAGATCTCAAAGGAAAAGGACCCGCTATAGCACCTTATACCAACGGAGATCCTGTGTCCCATTCCTCACATATGAATGGCTTAGCTTCTCTAATACCAGATCCAGTTGTCCTCGCAACTTCACCTCCATCACCGGGTCCATCAACTTCCTCGCCCGCTCAATCCGAACAATCCCTCCCCTCCATCTCTCCAATACCCTCCAGACCCACATCTACAATAGGTTCAGCTATATCAATGCAAAGCGTCGGTAGCAGCACCGTCGCATCATCATCTACAAAACCTCATCTACGTTCAACTACATCCACATTTCGGCATCTACCACTACGTCAGCCTGCTAATCCATCTCCGTTACGTTCTTCTTCATCAATGTCAGGGACTTTTCGAAGATTACCCATGTCAACCCCAATTTCACCCCATTCCGACGCCTTTGGTGCCAGTTCTCTTCCTTCTCCTTCCCTTCGAACCCTTAGTACTTCTCCATCAGGGAGTACATTACGACCCGCTCGCGTGTTGTCGCCAATATCTCAGCCTAGTGGTATGCCAGAAGGTAGACGTTTGTCAATGACTGCGGGCACACCATCCCAACCATCAACCGCCACAACTGCTCAACCCGTGATGGAACCCACACCGCAGATGAAGCCCTCTCCATTAGCCACTCCTCCAGTTGTCGCTTCTCCGCCACCACCGCCACCTTCCTCTTTATCAAATCCAACACCTCCGCCCGTTGTCTTCACTCCTACAAGTCAAATTGCATCAACTGCGCCTTCCAGACCTTCTAGTAGTGGTGCATCTGGCCCATCTGCTTCCACCTCAACCATAACCATAAAATCCGGTCCAGCTCCCTACAGACCAGGCTTCCAACCGAAAGGAGTTTACAATCTACGTACAGACGAATTCATCGCATTACGTTCTCAAAAAGTAGAAGGAAGACAAGCTTCAGAAAAACGACTGTTACGAAGACTCGAAAAGGTGGGTGTCGCTTCATCCTAATATCATGCTAAAATAGCGCGACTCACTAAAACTCTCAATAAAGCTCATTGAACTCCATTTTACGCCCGAAGCAGCCAAAGCTCCTCTCAGGTCCCCGTCTCCATCTACACCTACGACTCCCAGTACACCAAGACGGAACTCTTCCATATTCGACTTTTCAGTTTCCGATCTGAAATCCACATCTGCTTCAGACTTATTCAAGACGGTACTGGAGAACAAATCGGAAAAACATATTCGAGATGTGGAACAGAGTATAACACATTGGGAGGACGACAAGAGTGTTAGTTCTTGTCCAATATGCACGTGAGTTTCCCTTCTTTGATGTCATTTGTCATGGGGAAGGTGAATCTTACTTCATATATCAGGTCCAATTTCAACTCTTTAACGAATCGAAAACATCACTGTAGATTATGTGGTCGTATCATCTGCTCCTTGCCACCCAAGCCACCACAACGGGTTAAAACCTGTTCACTTCTGATAAAAGCCGATTGGAAAACGGGAAGAATTGAAGAAGTTCCGGAGCTTATTGCGTATGGTGTAGCTTCTCGGCGTGAAGGTAGTGAAGGTGTCAAGGAGGCAGAAGGACTGGGCAAAGGCGTTCGAATATGTAGGGACTGCGATGGTATTGTCCAGTGAGCTTCCATCGGCCTTCACTAGCATGTTCGATGTTTGCTAACTAATACCTTATAGACGACAGCAATTCGTGATGGAAAGCGCTAAAGTCCCAACTTATGCTCGTTTACATCAAGCTTTGATCAAAATAGAGAATCAGATTGAAGCTTCTTTACCACAATTTCATGAATTGGTACTAGCACTATCGACGTAAGTATTTCTCCTTTCATCCTCACTACACTAATAACATGGTTCCTTAGGGTGGATCCATCCCATCCATCGACCGATTCTCAACGACAGGCCATTGCTACACGGAAAGAACTTCTTGATACATTTGCAAGATACGATGCTATAGCGAAAAAGATTGGAACGTTACCTTGCGTGCCTGGATCATCGCAAGATAAAGTTCAGAGATCTATACTTCTAAGAGCCAATCTGTTCTTGCAGACACACATGTTCCCTCTAAAGGTGAGATATAATGACGAAAGTATCATTCTCGTAGTCGTATTCTTACAGCGATTTTCACAGAGTCTAGCAAACTCCCAGAACAGAGAAAAACCATCTCGTGAACCTACACGTACTATCACGCTATCCGAACTCACCAATCCTGGCTCTCCTAATCCCAACGGTCACACAAATCACCATCCATCACCTCCGCCCATTCCTCCAGAATCCACAGTCGCAAAATCGCTTCAACCGCTTTTGGAACAAGAAGCATTACTCGAGATGTACCTCGAAGAAGCAAACGCGGCTAGGAAGTTTGAAGATGCCAAGAGTCTGAAAACTTCTTTAAAGGAGATTAGAGAAGAGATTGCGAGGATTACCAAGAATAATGGGATTCTGTGATTTTTTGCCTAGATCCTTTGATGCCGTTTATTCTTGTTCTTCTTAGAGTCTGGGGAGATTTTTTATTATGATGGTGACATGCGCTCTTTTTTTCATGGCTTTTCTGTCTATGATTATCGATTCTTGCTAGGACGAATGAGAATGGACTATTCTATCTCGCACGACCCTTGAGCTTTGGCCGGACGCATGTGACTCACAGAGACGGCCATGTGTAATTAACGAGAAGTTCTCAGTCCCTTGTTAAAAAGTGAGATACATTTTGAAATCTGTCTCATCATTCGAGTAATAGGGCAGGGTACGACGCAAAGACTGCCAAGCTCGCAACGAGAACTCACTCGCACCACAACGTTTTACGCGCTATTCGACGCACAATGAGGTTTTCCTGGAACGCGGACTTTAGTCGTAGAATTTGATTCGCTTCCAGTTACTCGTCTATCATTCGGTGTTCATTTATATTGCCAACTCCCCGCTTTGCCTCAGACAACAACGCGCGATATGCTTAGCTGAAGACGTACAACGGGTCGGGCAGCGAGGCCGGTGAAGTATTCCTGATGACCTATTAGTGAGACCTAAGCGCCAAGGGCCCTGGCCAGCTCTTTTGATTTTGAGTTGACGATGCACAAAGCAACGCCCCACCCAACCCGCGCATATGTAATAGGTTCGTATTGCAACCCTTATCAAGTCTATCAACACCGTGGGCTTTCTGAGTTGTCGATGTCTTGCAGTGGTCATGTAAAATGATGAAAGAAACAGACACAAGAGTAGGGCCTAAATTTATTTCATGTATGCTCCACGGGTATTGCAATCCGTGTACCGAATAGCACATGTCTTGCTCCAGCGCAGCTCATTGGCATTTAGAAACGTTTCAGGCTTATCTACCTCTACGCATAACTTACCGTGAAGCTGAGGAGATATGTTCCAGAGCGCATCATGGTAGGTTAGCCGCCAACCCCATCTTAATGATGTGATGGAAGCAAAGGAGACATGGTATCGAATGAGGAATAATCTGCATGTTGGCGCCTGTACGCAGATACTTAGTCCAGATGGTGTTTCTACCTGATACCAGAGGAGTTAGCACCGTTCAACATTTGCGGTAATCTGCAGCAAATCTCTTGTTGACAACAAGACCCTAGGAGCAAAACACGAGTTGTTTCAATCCATACTCCCGGTGTATCTTTATCGTGTAAAGAGGTATTTGCAAAAGTATGTACGTTGA
>WSTZ01000147.1:0-25944 GCA_019632295.1 Tulasnella sp. 418 | reverse complement strand
TTATCACTGCCCCATTCAATGTTTCTTTCGATCATGCATTGTAACACATATGCTCAAACAGAGAATCATACATCAACCCAAAACGTAAATATGTAAATCCCTCCTATCGTCTACGACCAGGTCCTTTGGGTCGGGCAAAGGGGTGGTTGGAAGGTGTGAAGCCGGGACTATTGTCCACACCACCTCTGTCAATATTGTCGCCACTCGCTGCTCTGCTGGTGCTGACAGAAGAAGAAGCCGAAGCAGAGACGGAGGTAGAGGAACCGTTCCTAATGATCTCTCTCATATACGCAAGGTCGAGGTCCTTCGGGTCCGATGTCTCTAGCCGTTTGAATGTCGTAGGAGAGAGCATCTGTTGAATGCGGTGAGTTGCGCCTGTCACGGCTGTGCTGTATATCATCCGTGTTTTGACTTTAGAGTCAGAAGGGCAGGCGTAGATGAAGATGAGAGTTGAGGGCGTAGGATAGAAGAGAGAATATGCTTTACAGAAGATCTAATGAGACTTTGTAAGGCGAATGAAGAGCATCGCAGACTTACATGGTTCCCCAGTAGGCAATGATGAGATTACGGTATCAACTTCGACCTTCTTGGTGGAATGAAGCGTCAAAGATTCATCTGCCAGATCGATGTTCTGGTTTACAAAGAAAGGTTAATCTTATAACTCCACATCCAAGAACTCCAAAAAGATAATACTGACTATCACAACGAAGTTGTATGATCCGTCCGCGGATATTGCGGAAACAGCATCTTCAACCTCTTTCGCCCACTTCATTTCCTTTCCAGTTCCTACAATTGACTTTTTAGACCTGGTGCTCTCATATGCCTCAGCAGCATCTTTTTCAGCGGCCCTGATAGCCTCCAATTCCATCTCTCTGGGGCTCAGAGGTTTGGGAGCGGCTAGATGTCGCTTATGAGCGCCGTAGCCTTCAGGTGTTAATTCGGACTACGTTCAATCGTTGAATTTTATCAGTCAGGTTCGCTGCGGTATCCATTAGGACGTACTTTAGAAGTGGCGAATATCGTGTCCTTGAAGCGCTCTCCTCCCAAAGCCTTCGTGAGTGCATTACGAGATGAGGCGTAAAGCATCTGTTCGCATATTGCTAATCAGCACCAAAGTGACGACGGTTCATTCGAGTTTGTATCTACCTTGTCTCGAACTTTCGCCGTATCGGGAACGAACGCTATGAACAGCCAATCCGAGCCATTTTCCATTCTAACCAACAAATAAGCTGGTGTGTTTTGCTCTGTGATGCCATCTATTCTTGCAAATTCTCCATCTAAAGTGGATTTTTCCTTGGACCATGTGCCAGCAGGTACAAGTGATTCTGGAGGAAACATGATTACAAGCCATAATGAAAACCCTATAACAGCCTACCCTTTTCGATGGCAACTTTGATGAACCTGATGTCAGGATCTGCTGTTGCACTTGCCCAGGTATCTAAGAGATCCTTGGACGCTGTAATTCCAGAGGCGGCAGACATGATGGTTGTTCAAGAACGCGTAGGACAAGCTGGGATCGATGGATTATCGATGCCGAACGAACAGCAAACACGCATCAACAGCGTGCTGATCACTGTTTTGAGTTCTCAGAGAATTGAAATTGCTAAGGATCTCAATAGAGATGAGACCGGACTTATAAGGAGTCAAACGCAGTTTTCTAAAAGAGGCTAATAGGCTGAGTCGAGAACAAAGAAATGTGATTATAGCGTGAATCCCATGCGGGGTACCTCGTTTATATCGCGACATATCGACAATATATGACACCAGAGTGTAAATCAACACCTTTATCGTTGTTGAAACCACGATATCCGCCACCCAAGGCAAGACTCCTGATGCCGCCGGAAGATGACTACATGGCCTTACATCATATCGTCGGAGTTACAACATATGTCACCAGGGCAATCGGCAACATTCCTTAGTTGACCAATGTTTCACTCCATTTGTGCCGGATACGTCCTCCAGAGACTAACGTATCCTCTGTGCCTCAGACAAACATTCCTTCTTTAGGAAGCCATCACCGGAAGAGACAGGTGAAACAATCGATACCGTCCCTTCTGGCGACATCAGCCCCCTGGTTTCCCACCTGCGCTCCCCCGATTCAGCCAGTTAAATAGCATCAGCCAAGCCATACGAGGTGGCTTTCTTATTCGCAGCTGCTTCATCTGCACTTAAAAACGCCTGACTTTCGTAAAGCAGGTTTCATTGTTACCACCAAGTGTCATGGCTCCTCGTACACCGTTAGGGGATGATCCTTTGGAAATCGCCATGCGCCCCCCGGCAAACGAAACAGCAGCCGAACGTGCTGAAAGGATTGCTGCTGAACAGGAAGCGATTCGGATAAGCGCTGAGATCGACGAGATGCTCAAAGCGGAACGATTGGCTGCAAAGAAGAGGAGAACTCACGAGGTGAAAGTATTGTTGTTGGGTGAGTTCTGGTCTTTAACGCGCTGCAGTCCACTTCGGGCTGACTATCTTTGCCCGTACAGGTCAGGAAGCGTGAGCTAGGGTTTTTTGGTGTTCTGAATCAACCAATGGGAGCTTAGGCCATATTTCTCATTACTAGATCCGGAAAAACAACCACTCTGAAACAATTTCTACTAAACTTCTCTTCAGAGGTCTTTGCCAAAGAGAGAGCGTCCTGGAGGATTATCGTCTTTCTCAATGTGATAACTTCGTTTCGCATTATCCTGGAAGCACTGTCTCAAGAGTTTGAGTCAACACAAGATAGCCCCATCAGTCCGGAGTCTCAACTGTCTATAATGCTGGATGGCCATCCTTCATCGTTCGCAGAGATAAAGCTCCGCTTATTGCCTGTGCTTCATGAAGAGGCTAATCTGGTCAAGAAGCTTGTCGGAAACGACGTTGCATTCACAGTTAAGTCATACGATGAAGCCACGCCGAAGGAGCCAGCAGTGAGATCCGGCACTGCTTGGAAGCGTGCATTTGAGAAGGCTAATGGCCGTCCCAGCTCGCCGGCTACTGTAGAAGGTATTGATTTCGATGATCGAGCTGACCCAGGAGGTGAGCAGAAAATTATGCCGCACATTACCCCGGCTTCTCATATTCATTATCCCTTTATATAGTTATTTTGCACGCCTGTCGGGAGGAGATGATGGCTCTGTGGCAAAATGAGCGGGTTCATGAGATCCTGAAAAGGCGGCGGGTGAATCTCGAGGACTCAGGATTGTAGGTCACACGTCGTGGTCACAATATTCCACGAGCATTGCTTCTGACCCTTGCACTCATTTCTTTTCGGCAAATGACGCCCTTTAGTTTCCTCGATCAATTGGATAGAATTACCAGCCGGAGATTTATACCCACAGACGACGATATCTTGCGCACGCGTTTGAAAGTAAGTTACCGATCGCTCCACGAGCACCCTGCCGATATAAGGCCTTTTTCATTTACCTGTAAAATGTTTATCTTTTCGGTGCACTGCTCAGACTGTCGGCGCTGCTGAGCATAACTTCACAATTAACACGGGTCCAGAGAAGGGAATTGACTGGAAGATTTATGATGTCGGCGGATCCCGAACACAACGTCAAACGTGGGCTCCATTCTTTGACGACGTTAATGCCATTCTTGTGAGCATGCCGCGCTTACCCCGATATTCGCTACTAATGACCCATTGGTATACGTCCAGTTTCTAGCCCCAATCAGCGCTTTTGATCAAGTCCTTACGGAGGATCGTCGAGTGAATAGGTAAGATCCATTCCAGTAATGGTCTAGTGCTGCAGAACCCACTCAACTGCGGCCATTTTCTGTTTGTAGATTGGAAGATTCCTTGACTCTATGGACCGAACTTTGTCGGAACAAGATCCTAGCGAATGTAGGCCATTCTTTCACCTGTCACAAGACATCTGATTGCTCTAGTTCGCTACTCACGCGGTGTTTCATCCTCAAATCAGGTTCCTCTTATCCTTTTCTTGAACAAGTGTGATCTCCTGCAACTAAAGCTTGAGTCAGGTGGTAGGTTGGTCCTGCGACTTACATGAACCGGATCTTACTAAAGATTATAACTCTGATCAGTCATCGTGAAAAAATACGTTACTTCATATGCAGATCGCCCCAATGACTTTCAAAATGTCTCACACTGTGGGTGGAACGGCTAATCATACGGTGACTTGCTGATCAATCGATTATCTGTCTTGTTCCAGACTTCCGTGCCAAATTTGAGGCTGTGAAGCGACACCACTCACCACCCGAAAGGGAAGTTTTTATACATTTAACCTCAATGACGGTGAGTATTTTCTCAAGTCACACAATTTACTTTTATACACAGCTTGTTATTGATATAACTTTGATTGAAGGATTCCAAAGCCATGTACGCGGTGATTGGCAGTGGTGAGTGATTAGCTTTCTCCTCGGAAAACAATGGCTTATGGTGTTGTTTTGAACCTCAACAGTGGTACGATGAAGCTTGTTTGCTAAGTTGCCTAGAGCAATTCACTAACCATTAAGCTTTCCCCCACATCTTCCAGCGAGATATGATCACGGTAAGTTACATCAGATATTTTGAGTAGCTTGTCACTTAGAAACAACAACTTTAATTATAGCGAATACACCTCAAGAGCACGAGTATGATATAATCAAAAACAATCATTTTGTCTACTAGCAACATCTTCCCCTCTCCCCCATTGCAAATGAACGCTTATCATTATTCGGAGTTCGTCTGAGGAACCTAATCATTCTCATGTTCTTATAGTCGCTTCCGAATCTGTCTGTTTTAATCACAATACACAATGCCCTGGTGGTGTAGAATAGGATCGAAACGTGATTCAAATTATCGCACTTGTGATACAAAATTATCGTATCTGGTACTAAAATGGACAGAAGGGCCTTCCGAGGCACAAAAACGATTAAACAGAGAAAAAATGAAGTATATGGAAATTGGATCTATGATGCAGGAATGTCAATAATTTAGTTAACCTCGGAGCCGTAGGACCCCAAGTGGTACAGCCGAAATTAAGTGCGATTGCTCAGCAATCGGACGTTATCAATCGAAAACAGGTCGGTTGACTGAAGGGGGTAAAACGTGATCAGGGATGCATGTTTGAACCTGATGATGGAATCCCCTTACCTGGCGTGTTTGGTTTACCCTCCGATAGGAAAGCCGCAATATTTGCCAAGCCTTCTCTCTCGTTGTCATAGGCGACTTTTGTCGTTGAAGTTGACCAATGCTGAATAAAAAATCTCCGTCAGCACGGTGTAAAAATTGCCGCAAGGCATTGTCGGACTTACAGGAAGAACAGTCGCACGTTCGGAGTTCATGAAGTATGGATGAACCAATGGTTCTTTTTCAAATACATCTAGGCCGACTCTGCAAACTTTTCCGGACTCCATTGCACGAATCAATGCGTGCTCGTCGATTACTATAAGGTCAGGGTAGCTCAATTAAGATGGGTCCACATGGAGTGTATGTAAGGGTTGCTCACCAGCACCACGACTTGTGTTGACGATGAAGACCCCTTTACGCATCTTTGCAATTTGCTCGTCAGAAATCATGTGCCTTGTTTGTGGGGTGAGGGGGCAGTTGAGGCAGATGAGGTCCGCGTTGCGTAGAAGTTCATCGAATGAAACATGTTGAGCGCCATTTTCCTCTGTCAGAGCTAAATATGTCAGACAGGGAATAACGGACGGCGGGCTGTGCGATAATAACTCGCCTTCGGGTGAAAGTCTTCGTCTGTTGTGATAGATGACGCGCATGCCAAATACCTGGACCTGCTTGTTAACATACTAAGGGCAGACGATGCACTATTAAGTACCCGATGAATAACATGGCATTCGGGTGGGATTTACCTTTCCGATGGTACCCATGCCAATAATCCCTACTACCAGACCCCTTGTGTCTAGACAAAGTAGAATATAGGGTAAGTAAACTGCTATCGGATATATGGAAGCGAGCTCTTACCTGGTGTAGGCTGTAGACGGCCTCGCCACTCTCCTCTTCGCACCCCCATTTCGGCTTGACTCGCAGCACGAATGGTTTCGAGGATCAACATGGTTGTGGTGGTTGCAGTCGAGCTGATCAAGTCAGGGATCGCTCGATAAATATAGCGCTTTGAGATTTTTGCCAAGAAAGAGACATACAAGGCAACGGCATTGGGAGTATTGGAGTAGTATACTATAAAAAGAAGAACAGGGTCGTTTAGAATCGGAAATTTCAGGCAAGCGACGAGTCTCGACTGACCTCCATGACTTGCAAGATACTCGACATCAACTGTTTTGACAGGACGTAAATGAAAAGGGACCCGTTAGCGATCAGAGACCTTTTTGCGAATGGAGACCCGATTACTTACTATGATCAAAACCCGCCCCGATGCCGCTGACGAAACGTAGCGACGGGAGCAAGCAGCCGATGATCTCTTTGTTCACGGGTGCAAATTTGAGGGAACCGTCGAGTAAAAAGAGGATATCGATGCGGCATTCAGCTGCGACGGCTCTGATGTCGGCGATTACTTGCTGTCGGGAAATGTTTGGCACATGCTGAAATGAAGATGTCAATAAGAGGCTAAGGGGATAGAGACTTTTTAGGATGACTGACCTTGACAGTATGACGCTCAGAGAGTCGATGAAGTTCTTCATGTATAGTCAAGATGTCACCGACGACGAGGAAGTTGTATGAAACGAGTTCAGAAACGCTCGGCATTTTAGAGAGCAAAAAAAAAAGAACAGAGAAAAGTTGAGGAGGGGTTGGAGGCTGATGACAAGAGTGTTACAAGTGTCGTCACTCCTTATATACTGGAACCGTTCGGATACCCAATGCCCACTAGCTCAGGTTTTCGCAGTGAGGTGATGGGTTTCTTGTGAATAGTAAACATGGAAATTGACATTTAATTGCAGTGCGAAATCATCGCGAGCCGCCTAACTGGGTTCCCCAGACTTTTGGTTATCTTCAGGGGGCTGGGGCCGGAAGGGGGGGTATGGTTACCTTTGTTTTGCGTTTGGTGACATGCCTTGGACCCAAGCGTTGATTAAGCGTGCGGGGCAACGAGGAGGAACCGTGGACGGTGATTTTTCGGGCAGTTGCGGAAGAACGTTCGAGTTCGACTGGGACTGTTTTTCCCCCTACTCCCAAACTTGGAACACTCGTGGCACACAGTGTTTTGCTTCTTTAGGAACTCAACTTACCTATACTACAAACCACTTAGGCTCATAAACGTATAAGGACGTCTGCCCCGGACTATCCGTTCAGGTTTAAACCTCTAATCGTGTATTATTCATGGCCAACACGACCGTAAAAGGTGCTTTAGCGATCCATGGTGCCAATCCCCAGGTCAGTCTCGGCGAATCTCGCCCTCTAAGAAACGGGTGAACCAATGGTCTTTGCGAGTACTCATGAGCGGTGTTTCCCCAGTTTCTCATTGAGAAAGTCATACGATCCCGTATCTATGAGTCGCAATATTGGAAGGAGCAGTGCTTCGCTCTAACCGGTGAGTTTTTTCGGTTTTGTCGAGGAACAGATTTGAATTGATAAAGCTTTGTTATGCAGCTGAATCACTCATTGACAAAGCAATCGAACTGAGATACATCGGTGGTGTATACGGAAACCAACGGCCAACAGAATTTATGTGTTTACTACTCAAACTCCTTCAGATCCAACCCGAAAAGGAGATCTTGGTTGAGTACCTTTTAGTTGATGAATTTAAGTGAGTGAATGGAAGCTGCATTGCCTTTAACCAGGCCCTCATGGGCCTTGCCTGGACTCAATTTTTGAACATTCCCCTGAAAATAGATATCTTCGTGCTCTTGCTGCAATGTATATCCGCATGACATTCAGGGCCGTAGAGGTGTATGAGCTGCTCGAGCCCCTCATGAAGGATTTCGGGAAACTACGTATGCGCTCAATGGGTAAGCATACTCATTATCATATTCTTCCCCACATCTCTAACCCGCTTCAAATCCCCCCCCCCCCCCCGAAATAAATCACCCTAATCATCATTACGGGTCTTAAGCTGGGTATACATTAACGTACATGGACGAATTTGTTGATTCGTTGTTGACTGAAGAACGCGTATGTGACACCATTCTACCTCGACTGACGAAACGTGAAGTTCTGGAGGAGACTGAAGGCCTCGGCCCTAGACCTAGTGCTTTACTGGAAGCTATGGAGGGATCCGACGGATCAGACAATGAAAGAGGTAGGGGAAAGAAGAGAAGGCGGAGCGCTGGCAGTGAGAGTCGTAGTCGAAGCTCCCGAAGTGACCACAGTGGCGCGTCATCTCGAAGTCCTACTGGACGAAATGGTCGTCAAAGCCGGAGTAGTGACAGAAGCGGTCGTCTTAGTGGGAGCCCGTCTAGGTCAAAGTCACCCGTATCCCAGCAAGGCTCCCGATTTGTCTCGCGAAGTCCCTCGAGATCTAAATCCAGATCTCCCTCTCCCGCGGGATCGCGATATCGCTCAAGGAGTCGAGATGTTTCGCCCGATAGAATGGAGGTCGAGTGAAGATGGGTCTTCCATGGCCCTACCGCGGGGATTACTTGTCCTACATACATAGTTCTTCCACGCCTTCACATATCAGTTTAATATTCATTTCTTCGATTTACCGATTCGTCTAAACCGGTTGTAGCCCGAAATGCTGCCAAAGACAGGCTTAAAAGGGGAAAGCCTCTTCCGCGTGTTCGATCTTATCTCGTCAGAGACATCCACGTTCAAACAGCATGCACTTAAACTCAAATTTTAACAGCTTAAAACAGTTTTCTAAATCTGATAGCTTATGATCTACCGACAGTCAGGGTTAACCGCGAAATGCTTAATCTCAACCGGGAATAAATGCTATTTACCGACTGCAAGAGTCGAAAATGATCCCGTTAGACTCTGCTTCTGTGATCAGAACAATATCGAAGACAAATAGCATTTCGCAAATAACCGCAAAAAACGTTTGTGTTGAGCATAACGGAGTGGTGTCCATTTGATAAAGATTGCTAAATACATGCCGAGGTCACGCAAATCGCATGTGATACCCCTCCAAATGCATAACGGATCGTTCCGAAGATGGTCATCGATTATTTGCCCAGGCGCCGTCTTTCAGCTCGTTGCAACTGTGTGAACGTCGTATCAGCCACGCCATCCAAACTTAATTCACAAAAAGATAACAAACGGTCTTACCTTTCTCCGCTTCTTGTACCTGGGCAGAGGGAGCGATAATGACCAAATCAGTCTGTAAGCACCGTGAAAAAACCAGAACGGAATGGCTGAAGTCTCACCTGTGTTTGGTCATCTTCTTTTTTCGCTTGCGCTTTGTACTATCCATCTCTATGACCATGTCATTCGGTATGCCCAGCTTAGCGGTCACATCCGCCCAATCCATTACAGACCCAATTTTCTGTATCACCATAGATCGCGCCAGTAACCGAGCGGCATGAATGTCGGCATCTTGATCCTCCATCAAAGTTTCCTCAGGTCCCAGCTGCTGCTCAGGTGCCGAAAACTTCTCAAGAGACTGAACTGGCGATGATTGAAATAGGGCTGACGGAGATTGATTCAGAAGAAGCATCGGTCTATCCAGGGCAAAGAAGTTGTGGAGATGAAGAGTAGGAAGAGTGGGTGTGGGATGGATAAGATTGACATTATGGAGAGTTGAAGTTGGTGAAGGGAACAGAGATTCTAATTCCACTTTAGGAGGTAATGGAGCTGCTGGAGTCTCCTCTATTAATTGATGTGCGGGTGCAGGTTTCGATTCCTGTGTTGTAGAAGATGTTTTGGTTGTAGTCGCCTTCGTCACGGGAACTTTCGGCTTGTGACTGCTGGCATTGATACTACGACCACCTCCCGACTTGTTCGAGAAAAAGGAGAAGGCTCTCCGTGAGGATGGCGCAGGCCTGAATACTTGAGCAAGCATTGCTCCCTGGTATTCAATTCTATGAGGCCTAGAAGTTATTGGAGTGGCCTGTGAAATGTGGTTTGATATCGAACTGGAGTAGAATTTAGTAGAATTACAATAACAATTAAACATTAAAATTTCCGTTTACGCCTCGGACGATCTCGCAGTCGGTAATCAGCGGCTTTCCGTCGCTTCTCCTCTCCCCGCAATTGCTCCACATACGTTGCTTTTGGTTGAAACGATCGGTTGAAGAAGTTTTATCCTCTCAATTGTTAATCAGGGATTCGGATGATCGTCAACTTTTCGATACTACGCGGCTTCAAACCTTGCTATTCAAGTTGACACGCCCCATAAAAGATAAGGAGGCTTAGATCCCCAAATGATAACGACGAGATCCAATCCAAAGGATGCGACTCGAAGATGGCAACGATTAGATGAATGGAAATTCTAAGAAAATTAATGAAAAATTCGTCCCTGGCATCAAACGTCTGAAAGTTGATACTATTCCACTCCACGCAGCGATCTGAACCTTGTATCAACCCCCGCCAGTCAAGAATCCCTCGTCTCTCCATCAGGTTTAAGTCGCATCGTGCCCTCTTTATCATCCACGTGTGATCAGTGTGCACAGTTAGGCATGTGAATCTTGCGTGTTTTGTTTGTTCCCCAGCATTCCCAAACAGAACATGACCCGCTACAAACAAACAAAGGCAGCCTATCACTCGTTCGCTCAAGAAGATCCAAGATTGATTGATTGGATACAAACAAATGCGCATTACTCGAAGCACTCAGCCAAGTATCAACAGGCCTTGTGCACCGACAAGTGATCCAACTGCAATAAAGTGTACCAAGCTTCTGGCTTCATCCAAGTCCATCAGGTAAAGTGGAAGGTAAACGAATGTCTGTGCACTAGTCAGTTAGCATTGCTCCATGTCTCAAAGTCCTCGGTGCCGCACCTTCAAGAGAGCATGCAAAGTGACCAATCGCACAACTTGATCACGGACCAATGGAGAGGCGCGATCAACGAAGACCACCGCGATCCCAACAGTAAATCCAAAAGCTGCGTGTGTAATGAATGACATCAGTCTTTGTGTTTCAGAATTGGATACCACTAACCCGGGAAAGTCTCCAGAAGATTTTGGTGACAGGCATTCATGCGGTAGGGCAATCCAGTCAACATAGTCTTTGCAGTTCGTGGGGCTGTATCGTTTCCCAGAAGGAGGTGAGCCTAAATTATCATCCCAGAAATCTATGTGACGTACCCCGGTTTCTGTAACCTGCTTGGGAAATTGCTTGACCAAGGACAGCAATCGCAGCCGAGAAAATGAAAGTCACAAAAGTATACCATAACCCAGGTATGAGGATGAGTCGATCCTGCGGAACATTCTTAAAGGAGCTGGCGTGTAACAAGTAATCGATGTAGTGGGAAACGACCGTATTGGTGTACGTTAGACGCAAGCCGGCGCTGGCTCCAATTGCATAGGCTGAAGTTACCGCCAAGATCCTGAGAAAAGGTCAATGTTATTGCGACAGAAGCAGTGTCTTGGGAGCTCACCCTGGGACAGTATACCACTTATTAAACTTGAGGTCCATGTACGAGCCAGGAATGGAATCTACAATCTCACTTCCCGATGTCGCCGCTTGCGATGAGCTTTGGCCCTGTGTCTTATCCGAGTCCATTGTTTGAGTCTCGTAGACTGAGACACAGCTGGGGCTCCGAATCAAGGTAAGAAATTCAGAAATCCGGGACAACGATGACCAGATGGGTGGTAAGGAGGCTGCTTTGACTCAATGACTTTATTATGTCTGGGTAAAGATAGCACCGCGACGTGACTCATTGGCTATATACATCATTTAGCGATCTTTGCCCATAGTTAGCTGATCCGCGACTCTCAGATGACGTAGGCAAAAGGCGCCATTGCTGATAACTCGTGATTCTTCATAAGCGCCCCGTGAATGGAAGCCATCTATCATGAGAGAACCATGGTTTCAAAACACACAAGTTGGTATTCTGCTTCCATTGTCCAGTTGTATGTATGACAGAGAGAGAACGCGATAGGTTGAAATTGGTGAATGGAAGATTACCCCGCGACCCTTTCGGACTTAACCCAAGTCGCACCTGACAAACTCAACCCTATGGAACTATCCCCGAATAGAGATATCAACTAGCATTCGAGACTACAGCTCAAGACGAGCCAAGATATTACTGAAATCAAGAAATGCAAATTTGGGGGTGGGTCTATCTCCACGACAGGGATAATACCCGTGTACCGGCGGCCGCACGATAGACTACGAGATAATTGGTGACACGGAGAAGATGAATGACAAAGGCGGCAGAAGATTTACTATATTCTATTGATACAAGTGTAATTAATGTGGCGAGCCCTGGAGTTGCTTGCTTACTATTCCTGGTTGCGGTGATCATCGCATAAAGTCCGCTGCATGGTGATCTTCATTCGAGGGACATCGGATTATTATTATCAATCAGAGCTGTCATGCTACCCCTGACGCTTGAACCTGGCATCTGATTCCGGGGGATTGTCCACATTGTTAATGAAGAAGCAGGTGGCTCCTTGCCACGGTTCAGCATGGATAAGTGTGTCACTGCGAGAAGATTGTGGATTCCGGTCGTCTTGGGTATTGGCTGGCCGATCAGGAGCACTAATTCGGTATTCAATTGCTCCTGGTGGTCTTCAGAACGGTCCTTCAGAAACTCCATCGAAGGCACCAGTCGCACCTTTTCAGCCCTTCGGCAGGGAAATTCAGGCCCTAGTTGTCGCCTTGACGAACAGACGGGGTTTCGGACAGAACCCTTTCTCAGGATCTTCATTGATCAGGGACTCAAGGTGTAGGATTGGGAGACTAATTTTACCAACCTACTTTACTGCATGTGGAGGTACCCATGCCTTTTGTTTGATAGGCTAACCGTCGGGAATTTAAGACCCTACGAAGTTCACTAGGCTATTTCCAACTTAACAATATTGAAGATGTAGAACTTCAGGTTCGGGTTCAGTGAATTATGCATGTTACAGGTTTATACACAGTAATAACATCCGAGGTACAACC
The DNA here is from genome assembly GCA_019632295.1 of Tulasnella sp. 418. Taxonomy (NCBI): domain Eukaryota; kingdom Fungi; phylum Basidiomycota; class Agaricomycetes; order Cantharellales; family Tulasnellaceae; genus Tulasnella; species Tulasnella sp. 418. The sequence goes on along the minus strand of WSTZ01000147.1, from coordinate 13,057 downwards.
ATGGTGACGAACAGAGCAATCCCAAGTGAGAGCGGCTATTCCGCGAGTGGACTGCAATTCTTTGATCCTACCCGACAATATTTCAGCGCCGGCCACCAGCTTGTATTAGAAGTGGCAACATTATTCATACAAAAGTATGCTACAATACTTAGCGGCCACAAAACAATTTGAATAAGGACAGCAAACAGAGTAAGCAATATAAATTTGGTTGAACAACATTGAAAACCTTTTGTTATTCCAGCATGCAATTATTACCTTCCCAATGAACCCATAAAATTTGACAAATCGAGACTCTCGTATTCTTCTTCTGGAGGTAAGTCTTCCAGACCTTCCAGGACATTCTTTTGTGAGACAGGTCCGCTGTTGGCAGCCGCAGCCTTCTTCTTTGCGGCAGCATCCTCGTCGTCTGTGGTTCGACGGAAGAGATCGAGCACCAGATCCGTGTCCATCGAAGAGAGCCCAGCATTCTGTTGGGTAATCACGGAGTTTGCTATATTCAGCTTGAACCGTTGAAGACTGCGACAAACAATTAGTGAACAGTTCGCACAGAGAGGTGGGAATATCTTACCCCATAATCTTTTCCTCTAATGTACCCTTTGTGATTAGTCGATACACGTTGACAACCTTCTTTTGACCCAATCGGTGCGCACGGTCCATTGCTTGTAGATCCTTCATGGGGTTCCAATCGTGCTCCACAAAGATGACAGTATCCGCTCCAGTCAACGTCAGTCCCAAGCCTCCCACCTGCGTGGTCAAGAGCAAGCAATCGATACTTGGATCGCTGTTGAAGGTCTGCACTATTGCATGTCGCTTGCTGAGATCGACAGTGCCATCCAGCCTCATATAAGTAACTTCGGGCATCAGAGCTTGGAACAAATCTGTTTCAATCATGTCGATCATTTGCTTCATTTGACAGAATATAAGGACTCTGTGTTGAGAAAGTGTGGCGTCCACCGTTGCCGATTCAGAGGCAGTCTCTTCCTCTTTCGATGATCCAATGCCGCAGTCACTCAAAAGTTGTCTGTATAGGCAGGGTTAGTAAGTGAGCACGATTTCGGTCCAGATGTCAACTAACCTCAGAGCTTCGATTTTAGGTGCATGAACAACATCCCTCAACCCTGCAGGTCCAAGAGTCAACTTATGCTTCGCCAGCAGATCATTCAAGGTAGCCTCGTCTTTGATGACCAATGCTGGATGATTGCAGAGTTTGCGCAGGTACTGAAGTGACTGGAATACGTGCTGCTGCCCACCACCTGATTTGCCTCCGTCTCCACCATGCAGAGCGGCTTCTGCCTGTTGACGTGCTTGGGACTGGGTGAAATCATCGTAGACGATTTTCTGGATATCAGAGAGCTCGCAATAATAATCTTGAATGATCTTTGGAGGAAGGTCCGACAGCACGTCTTCCTTGAGACGCCGAAGGAGGAAGGGAAGGACCTGCTTGTGGAGAGCTTCCAGCGCAATGGCCGCTAAAGTGGTGCAGAGAAACGTAAGTATTGTACTGTATCGAGAGCTATCATCAAGAGTTACTTACCTGCTTCAGCCGTTTTTGCGCCCCCTTTGCTATCCCGATTAGCCAATATAGGTTTGCCGAACCTCTCATTGAACGAGGACTCAGTGCCCAAAAAGCCAGGCATCAAGAAGTCGAATAGACTCCAGAGTTCCAATACGTTATTCTGAATAGGTGTTCCAGAGAGGACCAGTCGGTGATTTGCCTTGATGGACTTGACCGCACGAGTTAGCATCGTTTTGTTGTTTTTAATGACATGTCCCTCATCCAGGATGCAGTAGTGCCAGCTTATGGGTGCCAGATTGGAGATGTCGTTTCGGACCACATCGTACGAGGTGATAACGATATCATATTGTTTCAATCCTGGGAGCAATTTCGTCCTTTCACGAGCTGGGCCGACATATTGCACTGGTCGGAGACTATTTGCGTATTTGAGAATCTCGTGATACCAGTGACCGGTAAGTGTCGGCGGACATATGATGAGAGAAGGTAGGTGGACGGCGTCGGGTGACTTTTCAGCCTTCCATTTCTCGGCCCGCTCATGATGCTTGCTAGCCAGAATGCATATTGACTGCAGCGTCTTTCCAAGACCCATATCTATAAAGTGAAACTGAGCACCAAGTAACTAACCGGTAATTTTTCATGCGTACCATCACAAAGAATACCATGAAGCTGGTATTTGGCAAGGAAAGCAAGCCAGTTGACACCATCTTGCTGGTAGGGCCGCAGCTCGGCATTGATAGTGACAGGCAGCTTGTACGGTTCGACCTTGCTGCCGTCCAGAAGTTGTGTGAGGAACTGACGCTCTGTCTCTCTTTTTGAAAGCATCTCATCCGAGAAACCAGGTGGGTCCGGCAGACCAGCCTATAAATAGTATTAGCAAGTGATGATGAGTTTTACGTATGTTGACCGACCTCCAACGGAACCATCTTTACAAGTGAAGCAAAGGTGTTGGTGGCGGCGAACCGAACATCGTCATCTGAATCACTCATTCTACCCAGCACTGGTACAATCAAGAATATTACATAGGGCAACGCCTTGATATCCAATAGCTGAACAACATCTGCGAAACATGAGTTAGAATGTGTACCACGCTATTTACAAATGAGAGATCCTTACTTGATATTAATTCCATCGCTCCTTGTCTGTTTGTAACGGACAATGAATCCCCGAGTAACGGAATAATATGCTCCACAACATAGCGCATAGCATCAACTGTGAACACATCGCAAAGAGAGGCAAAGCATCGGGCGGCGGTCTGCCTGATGACGGCAAACTGGCTTCGAAGTGCTGATATCACTCGAGGGAAGAGTGCAGCTATTCTCGGAAGAAGATCAGGATGGAGATGTGGGGCAGCCCCTTGAATCACTGTTAAATTGTCGATTACGGCTTGTCCCTTGGGTCCATCCTCAGCAACCGGTTCCTCTGCAAGGTCCAACGTGAGATAAGAAACGCGGGGAGGCAGATTTATAAACGTGCCCACCTGAGGGGTATGCCGCTATTAGGCCGCTAGTCATACACTCCCACAGCTTGGGAAGTTTGTCGAATAAAGAAGCTCCGAATCTCTCCCCAAAGTTAGCCAAAGCCATCAAGGCACCTCTTCGCTGCCTTTTCGCGACCGTTTCTCTAGGTTGGTCTTCTGATGCTTGTTTCACCTCCGCGGCTTTCTTGGATGAACCCCTTTGGATCACCGGCTTTTTGATTGAGGTTATCCCCTTGAGGAGCTGAAGGTTATCGGCGAGTATGGGAGTCAAAGTGTCATCAGCGCAAATGAAGGTGCAGATGTTCTTGACAATTTTCTCCGCAGGGTTGACCTTCGTAGAAAGAGATAATGGCGCGCAGAATACTGTAAACGCGACGACGGACAAAGCGAACCGTTCCTGAAGATCAATGTTCTCTTCGAACTGGCGTTTTACAAGGATAATTAGTTTAAGCAAGGGTGGAAGAAGTTTGTTGCGTACCTTCGTGCCATCCATAATTCCATGAATCAAGGGATTGAGTTTTTCCGGTCGAACTCTCAGTGCCACGATGGCAGCGGCTGCGCAAGCCGACACTCGCAGACTACCAACTTTTCTTGCCGCTTCATACCTCTGAATGGCCACTTGAATCTTCTGCCTCTTCTCCTCGGCTGCAGCAACCTCCTTCCTCTTGGATCTGCCCAGGTGAGATTTGATAAAGTCGAATTTCTCCGTCACGGCTGCCTTAGCCACATCTATGGAGAAAGCATCTGGATCGTTTCCATCGAGATCCAGAGCAGTGGGGATCTGCGTACGATCCGCTTGGTTGGGCGGAACAGCCTTGGTCTCTGTGGCAAACGTTTGCAATAGGGTCCGGCAATCATTATTCAAACGCTGAAGTTCGGGTATTTGCTCGTGGAAAATGGCCGTATGGTTAGATTCGATAAATGCAATGAGACGGTTTGCAAGTTCACTAGCAAGAGGAGATCTTATGGTGATTGATAGAGGTGGATCCTCGGATGTTGTAGCATCAGCGGCCATTGCCCACTCTTGAATGATAACCGAAGCGAGGAAGCGTTGCAACCAGCTACGCGATTGATCATAAAAAGTGAGGTAATGATGGAAATCGGGAGACTGAACCTAAGGAAACACGTGTAAGAATTGGATCCCTCTGTATCTTATAAACTCTTGGACGCACCTCTGGGGGCCAAACACTCAGAGCATAGGCAATCGCCTTAGCGCCTGACACTCGCCCTCTTAGAACAGCTTCCTCGCTAACCAAGGAGAAGTCCTGGGCAAGCACCGGCTTGTCCACGTTGTGAAGTTGCAACACTCCGCTCGGCTTGTAGAATAATGATGGATCCAGCGGCACACCAAGCGGATTCATAAGTACCGTAAACCAGGGTAAGAGTGTTTCCGTCACCATTACGCGTAACGCGTTCGGGTCTTTGGATAAAGAATCCATCGCAAGCTTCCAAGTATGGAAAGTTGCTTCTCGGATATCTGTACGTTCTTCGACAATAAGGTTTTGAAACAGAAGTCGTAAGAAAGGTTGAGAAATCCAATCGTCCGATAATGTTTGAGCCGATAAGAACCGACAAAGCGTATTGACAACCGCTAGGCGGACATTTGGGATAGTATGTCGGAAGAACGGGAATAACGCTGGGGCAAGTGCATTCAGCGGCCGGCTGGATGCAAAGCATTAGTACATTTACAACAGTCGTGATAGAAAGACTGACGATTGGGCTCCATCAGCAAGGATCGTTGTGACTTGAGGGAACTCAACGAGTTTGCCTATGATACATGGTAAATCAAGGAGGTCAAGCAAGAAAGATTGAGTACTCACCAAGAAGATCCATGACTGAACCAACACTAGAACCTAAATCATCCTTCATATCTCCTAAACATTGCCAAATTACATCCATGACTTGGGCCAGTTCTTCTGGTGTCCGCTCAACAATTTGTTTAACAATTGGAGTCAGGCAGGTGGCAGCAACCGATCGCACGTCGTCATTAGAATCTTGAAGCCTAACAAAAGTTCGTAATGTGTCATTAAGGGTCACCAAATATATTCAAGTCAAGATACTAACCCGATCATAGCAGCTTGGATGACACCTTTGAGCACGTCCTGACTTCCTTGTTCTTTGCCATCAACCAGATCCTCTCTTACAGCCACTTCATATTTCATTCCAAGGAGACCCGAATGCCTGACGGGCCATACATGCCCGATTACATCCTGTGGTCCACCCCTAAGGCCACCACTGCGATTTCCATTAACATGACCGTTGCGGTTTGATTCGTTGGACTGTATAATCATTTCTCGGAGGATCTCGTGAACATGCAGAATTGATCTCCGAGGCATGTGAAGTAAAAGGGAGGCCAGAGATTGGGATACTGTTTCTCGGACCGGTGCTACCATCTATCAGGACATGATAGCGTGTCAGCTAAGATCGAACTGGATGTTTCGTATACTGACCTGATCCGAGACAAAGTCACTAAAACGATCTTTGATGAAGACATACAAGAATCTTGAGGCCAGCTGAATACACCATTCTTCGTGTTTGAAAGCATTCTCTTCTTCAGAAACGTTCTCTGTGCGCAGTTATAAGCACCGGTCTGTTGTTCGGTTTCAATAAGAACTCACCAAGCATTCCACCAGCAGCTCCTTGGGCCTTGATGATCTCTCTCAGGGCCATAGCAGCTCCATGCCGAATTTCCCAGTTAGGACTAGGATTGAAAATTTCTGTGAGTGGTCTTTGGCGGTCAAAAGAGATCTCAGCTCACTTGGTCAAATCATTAGCCAGAACATCGACCACTGCCTCCCATATCCAATGTCCATCCTTGATCTCCAAAGCCACCGATCGCGTACCCTTTTCATTGGCAGCGACTTGTCCTCCTTTGGAGGGATCTATGACAACTTTTTCACCTGAAACTCCAGTTTCTGGACTAGGCGATGGGGCGGAAGGTTTAGCTGAGGGACCATTCTCCGTCTCAACGACACGAACTCTAAATTATCAGCGGGTTAAACATCTCAGTTGATAATCTAGACTAGGCTAACTTACTTTGAAGTAGGCTGCGGGGCTGCTGCTAGATTTTTGACCATCTGGGCGGCTGAGGCACCGGAAACGGCACCAACGAAGGCATTCCCTTCTTTACGTTTCCGCTTCAGTCGGTTACGCTCTCGGGCAGAAAGATTTTGTGCAGAGATAGATTCCTCTTTTGCCTCGACTTTAAGTTCGATTTTGCCTGCTGTTGGCGCCGGAGTTGGAGGCTCATCTGTAGTAAGCTCTTGCTCGCTCTTGGTCTCTTCCATTTTGACATCGGTATCCCCGTCATCAACCAATTCCTTTTCCAATTCACCAGCTAGAGCATCACCCCCAAAGCCCTCCAACAAACCCAACCCGAGTTTACCCATAGCATCCCTTTTGGCATTTGCGGCATCACGGCCATTGTGAGGCAGCTTATTGAATTCTTTCCCAGTGGAAGAAAGTAGATGAGGAGGTCCTATCAGGTCTGAGACAGAAAACGGCGGGAAGGGTGGAGCAGTTGTCGAAACATGGTTGATGGTCGGCGTGGTTCGTGGAGTGTTCGGTTTCCATATAGGAACGAGTGTACATAGTTGGCAGAGAGCATTAGAAGCAGCCGAGCGAGTTTCGAAAGACTTGGATTGTAAATATGGTAATATCTGATGTAAAATCAGAGGCGTAAATCAGAGGATTAGGAGAGAAATTGTGGGGTGCCACTCACCCGGGAGACGACAGCCATGACCTCGGTCCAGTCAGAAGATGGTGTGTGCCACACATGTGTATGTGCAGACGTGCTTTCGACTCCAGAGTCTGCAGCAACATCCTTATTAACGCTTTTGGCAGCGATTTGTGCAATCTGTCTGGCAGCTGCGGCTCTGACAGCGGGAGATGCGCCCGAATCCAGAAGTAGAAGGAGGCGATCAAGCCTGGAGAAAATTTACAGTTAGTATGAGTAGGCCATCCACAGCTCCACAAACGGTGCAACGTACCTCGAGGACATCACGTGAGCCTAAACTACCAATATGAGAAGAGGGGGACTTGAGAAGCGTGAGTAAAACTTCTGCTCGCTCCCAACGCGTACTTATAGCCGCGCTGTGAAATGGTGACAACAAGTCCCTGTCAGGGACCAGCCGCGCCACAAACAGACGATCTGGTCACACTTTCAAACCCCGCGATGACCTTCTAATCAGCACGATCCCTTCCACAACGAATGGAGCGTCCAACCACTGCTATTGTTCAGTGAGTGGGTGTCATCGTATGATCAAATTTAACCGCTCACCACTTTGTTATTCAGAGCAGCCTACGATCATGTTTTCCGGACGTCCCTGACCAAGCTGAAGGATTCGGCTCTTGATGGCCGTATGTTACCTTTCAATGATCACACCTCTCCGTCAAGCTATGTGCTCCCTGGACGAAGTATAGCCTGGAAGGTTAACTTCACTTGTCGCGCTCAACCATTCGTCGCATCTCAATAGCCAAATTTCTAGGTTTTCTTGATCCCTCCTCCCCCATTGACTTCGGAGCTGTCCGCGTCTCCGATTAGTCCGATCAAGACTTTAGAGGAATACCGCCAAACATACGTATGTCTTCTGAAGGAGAAAATGCGTGCTCCGGATGGTAGTTACGAACCGGGTTTCGTCATTCCTGGAGAAGGGCCGACATCGTCAGACCCTAAAGAACCCTTCGGTAACTGGGAAAGAAACAACCCTCTGAGCTTAGACGAACAGGTAAATGACTTGATTTTGAGACTTGAATCCACTATTGACTAACATCATTTGCTCGAAGAACCCATGGAAAACGTGGTTTGCTGCGGTAGAGCTACGAAAAACCATCAGGCAGGACGTCGAGCGCACGTTAGTCTACTATTCACTGCTACTACTATCCTCATCTGAGTATTAGTTACCTAGGTTTCCCGAGATCTCCTATTTTCGCCAGTCTTATGTCCAGGAAGCCTTGACCATTATTCTTTTCCTTTATTCACTCGAACATCCCGAAATTGGATATCGTCAAGGGATGCACGAACTGTTAGCACCAATCTTTCACGCAGTAGATTATGACTCTCTCGAGGGGCTACAAGAGCAGGGTGACTATGCAGAAGTCACTAAAGATTTCTGCGATCGAACTTGGGTTGCTGCGGATAGCTGGGCTCTGTTCTGCATGATCATGAAATACGCTGGGACCTGGTACGAATGGCAAGAGCCATCTAGGCCTTCTTCTCCTCGGGGACAGCTAGATACAACGGCTTACGCAGCCCCGATCGTTCGGATCTGTAACGAGATCACCTCCGACTTGCTACGAACCGTTGACCCTGCACTGTACTCAAAGATGTCGCAAATTGAAGTCGAGCCACAGCTTTACGGGATGTGAGTAATTTTTAGTGCTAGGTCTTACTCAACACCTTATTGCTTCGTTTTAGACGGTGGCTTCGGCTGCTATTCTCAAGAGAGTTTAGTCTGGCGGAAGTGATGCCTATGTGGGACGCCATCTTCGCGATAGACCCATCTTTATCTATTGCCAAGTGGATATCAGTAGCTATGCTGATACGAGTCCGGAATAAACGTATGTTTACCATGGATCCTTTTACGGGAGAGAGTCGGCTAACATCTTGATTAGTCATACCGACAGACGAGACAGGCTTTCTTACTGTCTTGCTACGCTATCCGAAATACTCGAATGTGGATACGTCCCACACAGCACTTCTTGTTCGACAAGCAAATCTCTTGCGCAACTCTCCGAATCCATCTAGTAGTGCAACATTAGTCACCGAAAATAAGCACATTCTGAGCATTCCAATTGAAGTCCCTGAGCCTGAGGTCAAGGGAAGACGCACTCCGCGAGGAGATCGGGCAAGGCGAGGCGGGGGAGCCAGTATATCCGAGATTAGGAGGGATCCAGGTGGCCTGCAAGAGCTTATAGCCAGTCGTTTACTGGATGTGAACTCCGCAGTCTACAACACAGTCTCTGAACTTCGGGTATGCACTATCTACTATATTATTTGTGATGCTGAAATCTACAGTACTGATGTAACCGTTCGCAGCGCAACCTTCCAGAGCTAAACTTGAACGACTTATCTGCCTCTATCACACGCGCTTCATCTACTCCGAGTGAAGCTACTGCATTCCCTTATCAGCATATTACCAGACTACAAGGCGAACGTCCCACCTGGGAACCTAGTAGTCGGTTTGAACTTGAGAAGGAGATAGCGGAACTCAAGAACTTCCAAAAGCAGCTTGGAAACGCAATGGAATGGGCATTGAATGAACTCCGGATCTCGTCTGCCTCAACCAATTCTGATAGGGATAGGGCCATGGAGTGCTTATCATATGTTCGAGAGGTACTAGGAAAGGGTGGAGTTCAACCACTCGATGATAACCGAATCTTGTCACCGATGGAGTTAGCGGCAGTCAGGAAGCGCGAAGAAGAAGAGACCGCCCGGAGTGCTTCACCTTCTACAGAACCCGATACTCCAAGGAACATCCCAACAGATCCCTTACAATCTCCATCATTCTCCTCAGAGGAAATTTCTCCTCTTACTCAACCTCGAACACTTCCTGGGCGTGATTTCCAGACACGACGAAGTCCGTTCAGTACTGCAAGTTCAATTTCAGATTCGGGCAACTCTGATGAACGTCGCTTCAAGGCCTCCTCCTCATTCAATACATCAAGATCACCCTCTGGTATCACTAATCGTCAGAAACTGTCGTCCCATACAACACCAAATTCATCGCGCCAATCATTGCACAAACATTCCGCATCAGCCTTTGCCAGTCTCCCAGCACCTTCCCGATCCCCTCCACCACCTACATCAACACTCAGAACTGGAAATACGGGCGCCACTCAATCTAAACGTCCAACTACACCTTCCACGATCTCATCAAGACAATCAAGTTCTGCTACTCTAGACCCACTTGGAGTCCTCAAGTAGGAACCTCTATCTACTATACATTCTCATGTTATCCGCTTTCATGTCATCGTTGTACATTACCGCACCGTTCGTAGAAAGCCTCATGCCACTGACCAATCACGTCGTTGCCATTCGATGGGATTTTCAATGTTTCACGATTCACGTGCTCCTGAGAAACCACCGGGTGTCGATTTCACAAGTGACCGAGGGGACCCGCGCATCATTCCTTTCCGCCTTTGCCCGCTCATTTTCTTCACGCCTCCCATCTCTCCATTTTTCCTCTGTTCTACAATCATTTCAAAAGCACAATGCTGCAGCGATTTGCAGCTCGCACTTTACGTTCGCAGTCCCGCGGTTTTCATGCGTCGTCATCAGTGAAAAGAGTAGTTGGGACAACTCCTGCCAAGGCTCAGGAAGCAAAGGTAGGCGACTTTTGAACTTTCAGACGTATTTCGCGCTCTAACCATAATTCTATAAAGAACTGGACCTCTGGCGAGTATCCGATATTCGAGCATGAGTATGATGCAATCGTCGTGTGAGTGCCACGGTTAGACCCAGCGAAGTGGCAGAGAAGGTATTAACAGTCTAATTGATAATATGATGGTGATGCAGAGGTGCTGGTGGTGCTGGTCTACGGGCTGCATTCGGTTTAGCCGAATCTGGGCTCAAGACGGCCTGTATCACAAAACTCTTCCCAACTCGTAGCCATACCGTGGCTGCCCAAGTGAGTTCTATCTCTAGGAAAATCATCAGTATGTTATTGACCATCCCATCGTAGGGAGGTGTCAATGCCGCTCTTGGAGTATGTTATGTTTAAAGACTCACATTTTTTGGAAACCAACTAACGAGATTACCAGAACATGACGGAAGACGACTGGCGATGGCATATGTACGATACGGTGAGATTCCTTGTGAACCGCACCTGAGTATAATACATACTTACCCTTGATTCTTACAGGTCAAGGGATCTGACTGGCTTGGAGATCAAGATGCCATCCATTACATGTGCCGGGAAGCACCAAACAGTGTCCTTGAAGTACGTGTAATTCTTCATCTTTGCGAAATAGCGTGCTCACCAGTGACTTTTATTTAGCTTGAGCACTTTGGTGTCCCCTTCTCTCGTACAAAGGAAGGAAAAATCTATCAGCGCGCGTTCGGTGGTCAATCACTTAAATTCGGAAAAGGAGGACAAGCTTATCGTTGTGCTGCCGCTGCCGATCGAACTGGTCATGCTATTCTACATACATTGTACGGTCAATCGCTTCGACACAACACACAATTCTTTATCGAGTACTTCGCTCTGGATCTGATTATGCAAGACGGAGAATGCGTTGGTGTTATTGCATTGAACATGGAGGATGGTACACTGCATCGTTTCCGCGCTCACAAGACTGTTCTTGCTACTGGTGGATATGGACGTGCATACTTCAGCTGTACCAGTGCACATACCTGCACTGGTGATGGAAATGCTATGGTAGCAAGAGCTGGCTTGCCACTTCAGGATTTGGAGTTCGTTCAATTCCACCCCACTGGTATCTATGGTGCTGGGTGCCTCATTACCGAAGGTTTGTGATACTCTGGTTCATGATTGTTACTCAACAGCTGACATTTTATTATAGGTTCCCGAGGTGAAGGAGGATACCTCCTCAACTCTGAAGGTGAAAGGTTTATGGAACGATACGCACCCACAGCCAAGGACCTTGCATCTCGTGACGTGGTTTCTCGTAGTATGACAATCGAGATCAGGGAAGGCCGAGGTGTTGGACCTCAGAAAGATCATATCTATCTTCAGCTCAGCCATCTTCCTGCATCTATCCTTCATGAACGTCTACCTGGCATTTCTGAAACAGCTGCTATTTTCAGTGGTGTCGACGTGACCAAGGAACCTATTCCAGTTCTGCCCACTGTGCATTACAACAGTATGGTTTTTGTTGGCATTTACCATGAATTGTGATACTAACTCGTATCTATTATAGTGGGTGGTATTCCTACGAAGTATACTGGAGAAGTCTTGACTGTTGACGAAAATGGAAAGGATAAGGTGGTTCCTGGCTTGTACGCTGCCGGAGAGGCCGCTTGTGTCTCCGTGCATGGTGCTAACCGTTTGGGAGCCAACTCACTCCTTGACATCGTTGTCTTTGGTCGTGCATGCGCACACCACATTGCTGAGACTCTTGAGCCCGGGAAGCCCCACAAGCCTATTCCTGAGAATGCCGGCATTGAGACCATCGAGAACTTGGATAAAATCAGGTGAGCCTAAAAATGCAACGTTTGTGGCGATGCGCTGATCCTCTTACTAAATTTAGACAAGCCGATGGATCCAAGCCAACTGCCCAAATCCGCCTCGACATGCAGAAGGCAATGCAGTCTGATGCTGCAGTTTTCCGGTATGCAGTTGATTTTGTACTTTCAAAGCTGACGAGATCTTAGTCTTGACGCCATCTGGATTTTAGAACCCAGAAGTCTCTTGATGAGGGTGTTGTAAAGGTGACCGATATCTACAAGAGCTATGCTGACATCAAGATCACCGACCGAAGCATGAAATGGAACACGTACGTTATGGTTTTTCATGCGGATGTTTCAGCTCTAAATTAACATTTGAACCATCGCCTCAGTGACTTGATCGAGAGTCTGGAACTCAAAAACCTTCTGCAAAACGCCATGCAAACCATCACAGCTGCGGCAGCAAGAAAGGAGTCTCGTGGTGCCCATGCTCGTGAAGATTACGCTGAGGTGAGTACTGGCAGGAGCTCCGCTTTTGCATACGATTTAGCTAAATAACTTTGTCTTGGATGAATCAGCGAGACGACGAGAACTGGATGAAACACACCTTGACATGGCAACATGATTCTTCTAAACCAGATGTCGAAATCAAATACCGTAATGTCATCGCCACAACACTCGATGAGAATGAATGCAAGAGCGTCCCGCCTTTCAAGCGGACATACTAATCTTCACACGGACTGCGGAGAACACACGCCAAGACCTGCTATTCTCACTGAAATGAGTGGGGATTGCACCGCCTTGGACGGTTTGAGCTGCAGATGAGGGGTTATTGCTACTTCTTTACCCCTCATTCCTTCTCGGTTTCACAATCTCTGTCTAATACTCTTTGTAGTGTATCGGATAATTAAAATCAGGTTCTGATGGGCAACAATGG
>WSTZ01000145.1:0-31039 GCA_019632295.1 Tulasnella sp. 418 | reverse complement strand
TTATCCTGACTATCTCGCATATGACCAAAGAATCGTTGCTTAGAGTCCCTGGCTCTGATGCTAGCTTCAAGTTCTCGAATTCGACGGTTACTGCTATCGAGAGCGTCCACGAGCGTCTCATACTCCAGCTCAATCTCGGCGACAGTATCAGACAGTTCCTATGATGTAACACTACGTCAGCTCAAGTTCCATGGTCATCCCTTTGCTAAACACTTACCTGGAGTTGACGGAAATACCCTATCCTGCCATTGAATGCGGCCCTAAACGGAGCTTGTTCTCCAGCTAATCTGTCAACAAGAGCGGCTAGGCGAGAAGTATATTAGACACATCCTGGTTTAATGATCTAGATTTGACCAACTTTGTTCAGCGATGATCCGGCGAAGACGAAGGGACTCTGCCTTGGCAATCGCAATCTCTTCCTCCTTATTGGAGACGATTTTATTGAGATCGATCATGACAGACTATGAAGAAGCTATTAGGGCGTAAGAAATTGGGGTGATTCCTGATCGGACATACCTTGAGGGCTCGATTTGAGGGATGAGTAGCTCTGCAATCCTTTCGCTTTTGGGTCAGCTCGTTGGCAAGTGCACTCTTCTCTTCTTCATCGACTTGAAGAAGTTCTGGGATAACATCGTTTCCATGCAATGCCGCAGCTGCTCTTGCCGCGGCTTTCGTGTGACGAAGCCTTTTCTCTTGTGCATCATGGGCGGCTAGAGCGGTCCTTTCCATATTGAGGACCTCTTTTCTGTCTGCCAAGAGAGCTGCATACTCCTTGAGATAACATTCGACCTCGACTTGCGTATCAAGGGCCCGTCTAACTCGGACGTTAGCAGATAGGGGACGAATTTGTCGTGGATGACGTACTGATATTCCTGACCATCGGCCTCCTCCCCTTCACTGGTGATTTTCTGGGTGAGCAATTCAAATATATGGGCTCTCCATTCCCAGAGCAAGATCCTCTGCTCCTCTAGAATATCGACGATGTCGTTTGCTTCGTCGAATAATACCTCACTCTTTATCCCTGGCCGTTTCGCATGGGCAATCCTGAGTTCCTTATCTTTCACTCCCTTGTCCACGACCTCTTTTGTTAATTTTGACATTGCCCTCACGGCCACTCTTTCGCTAGCTGTTAATTAGGTCAATTAATTAAAGGTACTCTAATCGGCAAAAATAGACAACTTGCCTTTCAGGAGCATTCTTCTCAACGACTCGGCATTCCCATAGCTTTGCTCTTCCTCAATCGCCTTCCCAAGATAATGGTACAGATCACCAAGGGAGAATTCAATCCGATGGAGTGTCACCTGTACTTCTCTAAGCCTCAACGATAGGGTAACCCTGCGGGCTCGGTGGTCATCGCCAACTGCATTTGCCGGAAGACCTTTCAATCCTGCACTATCTTCATCTTCTTCGGAGTCGGTCTCCTCTGCTTCTTCTAATCCTTCTCTTGCTTTTCCCTTCCCCTTGACATCGTCGGTGGCATCAGAAGCGACTAAAGTGGTAGAGCGACTGCTTGTAGAGACATTCTTTTCATTAGCTTCGGCGATCAATTTCTTCCCCTCCTTGTCGTGCTTAGCGATTGCCTCTTCAAGTTCTTGGATCATAGCCACACTCTCTGCGCGAATATCTTTTAGCATTTCGAGAGCCTTTTTATGGCGTGTCGGATCATTGCCCTTCTGCATCAGTAGTGCAACTCGGATCCGTTCATTGATCTGTCAACATGAGGATCGTCAGCATTAAGCATCTTCGGGGAAATTGAATCAATCAACCACGCACACGTGACTTTTTGTCCGTCATCAATGTGGCCCAGTTATGCTCGATCATCATGGTCAGAACATCGCCAATGGGTCGTACAGCTCCGCCCAAATGCCTCGCTCCAGCTGGCCCATGCTGCTGTAACGCACCGACTTGAGGATGGATGCAAGCCTGAGATAGTGATATAAACCTTTCAGAGTTGAGACCAAATCTAAAGTTGAGGGAGCTCACCTGACGAAGCTTTCTCAGCCATGACCGCATTGCTGCGGTATCGAGTTCCCAGTTTTCGTATTGTGCTACGCCACGTTTATCAAGTCCAACGTTCTGGAGCGCTTCCTCCAACGTCTGATCATAGAACTAACATAACGAGGTATCAACGATAATGCTAAAAATGCACTGATTCAAGACTTACATGACGTTCAATCATCCCAAGCTCGATAGAGACAACAAATCTCGTTTGCTTTGGTATGTCGAGACCTTCAGCTTCAGCTTTGGTTGTTCTAATGGCGTATCGATCGAACATCTGGAGGAAAGCATTTGCAAATCCAGGCTTCAACGCTCTGGGCCACATTTTACTGCCCAATACGGAGTGAATCCCAAGGAACCGAAGAGGAGCGCTCAAGTCAGCAACAGTGCTCTTCGCGGGTGTACCTGAAACGGCCCATGAAGATCGCCTTGGGATGAGAGACACCATTTCGCTACATTCCCAGGTCCAATCGTGAGCAAGCTATGCGGATACAGATAATACCAGTGACATACGCTGTTCTTCCACCCCCTACAAGTTGCACCTCATCCATGAGTACTCGTTCCCACTCAACTTGAATTAGAGGGCTTCTAACCCGTGTTTTATGAGAATATAACGCAGCCTCGCGCCTCGGGCGCTTAACCGGTGCTCTTGCAACAACAAGATCAACTTGGAGAGTGTTGTATGTCGTAACTACCACGTCATAATCTGAGAGGATTGAAGACCAAATCGGACCATTTTCTTCATCATCTTCGTCAGCCTCAGTTGCCTTAGCTTTGCCTTTACCCTTAGAGGCCGACTTCTTCCCCTTCTTTGCCGCGGACTTCTTAGGCAGACTGGCCCCATGTTTGACGGATTTCAACCAACCATTGTAGTGATAGACACGTAAAGTAGGTGCATGCTTTTCGAGCTCTTCTAGCCACTGTTGATACAAGGTCGGTGGTGTCACAATCAAGGTGCCCTGAGAGAAGTTCAGCGCATTCGATTAACGTGATGCACTTCGAACATTGGCTACATGTCTGACACACCTTTACAGGACGAACTTCGATTTCAGCTGTTTCATCGAACCAAGAACTGCCAAGGCGACGAGGAGAATTCAACAGGATAAGTGCCAAACTTTCAACGGTTTTACCTGTCCAGTGGTGGAATCGATGAATCAACTAAAAGTGAGGCATTGATGAAGGGACAATACTCACCAAGACCTGGCTCCTCTGCTAGTAATCCACCAGAAGGATTTTCGTCAGCTGGTCTTTCCTCTGTAAGTGCACCCGACAGTAAATGGAACCATAACGAATGCATGCCACCATCTGAGCTTCTCCGCAACTGAACCTCGATCCAATAAGGAGGTAATCCGTGTTCTTCAGCGCTCGACACTAATTGACCATCAGGACCCAAGACTTTTCCTTCCCTTTGAAGCATCCAGACCACCGATCTTCGTTGAAAAGGTAACAAACTCGGATTGAGGGTCGATGGCTGGACTTGTTCGAACACTTTCGGAGACACGGGGGGCGCGGACTTCATAGCGGAAAACAAGAAGGGAATGGTATTCTCGTGGTCTGTAGGATAATGTAGATACTCTGCAAACGCTGCAGTCAACAGAAATCTCTGTGATGCAGAGACCAGTGACACGTCATGTTCATGATGCGAGAGTGCTGATTGAGGTAGGGAAATAGTGATATGAAGACGGAATTGATATGGAAGATCCCCGTTTTCCGCATGAATATTGGAATCTTGAGGGCACCGAATGAAGAGATTCATTTCGACTTTGATTAGCGATGCCTTCTCCAGCTCGATGATAGGCGCGGCAAGATTCGACCATTGTCTGGCGTCAAAGTCAAAATCCTCGGGCTTGAAGTCACCCTGAACCATTGGTGGTACCTCAAACAGCCGCTTCCCCCGTCCTTGGACAAAGTACAGGTGCTTCGCAGGTCCCCAACCCAGAAACGTCTGCCTTTCACCTAGCTGCACCTTTCCCAAAAGTATTTCCTTCTCACCATCACCTGTCGGCATATGAAGCTGGAGGAATTCGAAGAAATTGTTTTCTTCCTCCAACCACTCGTCGTGCATGGGTAGGTCCCCATTCTCCTCGTCAATGGCTGTACATTGAATATCATGCACGTGAGTCATGAGCAAATATGAGTCGTGAGCTGATTTGGACCGAAGACGCTGGGTGGATTGCCCAGCAGATTTAGCGCGTTTGGATTTCGAGGATTTAGTAGGCCCAGGACCGTCATCGTCATCTCTTGGACGTTTCTTGCTATCAGATAGAAGTGGTCCGAGATCTTGTAAGCTCATTTGAGAGAAATGCTGCGAGGTATCTTCGGCAGACTGCTCCGCCTCATCTGCGCTGGAAATGAGAGAGCGGAGCGCGTCGAAGTGGATGCATGCTCGCGATCTCGGGTCTCGTTGGTTATTGAGGCCATATCCGTGCTGACGGACATTGAGACGTGCGAGCGAGTACGTTTCTCGCATTCCTAGCGAAGTCGAGATGATGTGATTGTAGAGTAAATGAGGTGGCTAAAGGGGAGGAAACAAAGATAGCGTTTTGCTCTGGTGGAGGGGGGATTAGCTTAAAAGCAAATGAGATCAGGGCCTATGTGGGAATTTGTGCGACGCGCCACACGTGACTCATTGACACGCATCATTTTCATTCGGCACCGCACGCCCCGTCCCGATCAAGAGCAACGCGTCGCAAAGGGTAGCGACGCCAGAGTCATAGCTCAGGATCATCAATACGGCAGCAGGTCAGATATCTACTGTGTACCATCGTATGACATGCCTTTCAACACGTTGTACCACCAACTTATTGGCTCATAGCCGCCTGAAACTTCATCCCTCAATATAAGTCCATCATCCTCTACTTCGCTGATCATTTGTTCTACCAACCCAACACTGAGGTTCTCTGAACGAGCAACCTCAATACTGTTTTTGGGTCCATCAGATTGAACTGACTGAAGAAACCTCGAGGTAAACGCCTGATGCGTGTACTGAGCGGCGTGTAGGACCCGTAATCCTGATTTGAAGGTACGTAATTGTATGGGTGGATTCGTATACTGCGGGAGAAGGGGGATCACCGTCATCAAGGACGAAGGTGGTACCAGTGCTACAGATAAGCTGGATTGTCAGGATATCGTACCAATGTAGATTGAGCAGACTTACCAACTCCTCGAGCGCGATTCCACGCGCACCAAACCTCGTCAAGTCCGATAATGCCATGATGAAGCTTCATGAGTCCCATTCCACCCTTACTCCCATCACTTCCGGTTTTAGACGCTGCGACCCCTACACCCAACAGTACCCCGGCGAGTTCCTTGGCCAATTCTTCATGATATTGTTCCTCGTCCTTAACCATGTCTTTGGTTATAGCCATCGTAGTGAGACCTAGACGAGCCATGGACGAGCGGATGAACTTTGCCTCTTCCGATTCGATGGTGGTAACTGGTGAGGCAGAACCTGAACCTGGCAGAAGTCGTTGTTTGGCCTGTGCCTCTTCTTGAGCCACCAGTTTAGTGTTCAGAGACTCAGCTAGTTGAACCATATCCTTTGCCTTTGCCATTAATGCTTCGAGATCCTTGAGTGAGCTAGATATGTTTTCTCCTTCTGCACGAGCGGATGATGCTACGCTCTCCATGATTCCATCTGGGATAATCTTTAATGATCTAGCGTTATCAAATCAAGAGGGAGTCACACTTACGAATACCGGATGATGGACCCATAACTTGATTTGAGATGGTTGACGGTCCAACAACCTGCGAATCAAAGTACCTATACTGAGTAACGTGGACACGACTACGAATAAGAACATTACCTTTCGCTCCCAAGCTTTCTCCATCAGAGTCTTCTTGAGACTTGCATAGAACGGCTTATCCCCTCCTTTCCTAAAGCTAATTTTCATCACCGCATTGTGCGCATCAGGTCCAGGAGTAGCCGCTCGAGATGCTGGAGCAGATCTTTGCGAGACCGTAAGCTGAGGCGGTTGAAGAGATGCCCTTGGCTTCGAGCGCAGCGGTGTAGAACACATCTCGCAAAGCTTCATGGAGGGATGATTCAAGAATGTACACGTGGGGCAAGCTAATCCTTCACTACCACCCGGTGGCACATCTTGGCTGCCTTCGACTCCAACCACATTGGGTAAACTCTTGCTGGTACCTAGTGCAGATAGGCTTTCCACGGCAGCCAGGGATCTGGAACTAGACGCGGGTGGAATAGCAATCGATGCCGTGGGCTTTGACGATCCTCTAGAGGCCATTTCAGGATCTCTTGTTACACCACAAAGCACACACACTGGTGGTCCTTCATTTGCACTTGGAGGATTGCTATAACTGCAAACAGGACAAATCCAAGCTTCCGTAAACCACGCTGGTCCTCGAGAACTCTCGGTATCCCCTTGATTCTCCTCATCATCGTCAGCTGCAGATGTGGATGAAGGTCCAAGAACTAGGGTGACTTTGGAGGAACTTTTCAGGAATCCAGCATAATATTCGGTCTGTCGGACATTGGAAAGATTTAATGCAATGGATTGATGTCGAGGGTTCACCAGATCGATATAGATCAACCTGTGCGATGTTACATGGGTTGTTCCAACTTGCTGTTCCGGAAGTTTGTCTTTCCTGCCAGGACGTTAGCGTATGGCGTCATTGGCACAAATAAATCACCGAAAGTACTCACCCATCATATAAGCCCACTCCATCTTGACTCGTTATTAAACTCTCATCTTCATAGAGAGAAGCTGCGAGAGGCAAGTTCCCGTTTATCGGACGGATATAAGGATTCATTGCCACAGGGGTGAGCAACCCTAGCCTAGCCACGTTATGCTAGCCAATAATTAGTTAAGTGGGCTTCTTGCAGACCTCCTGCGTAGAAGAGAATATGATTTATAAATCTGTTCGAGGAGGCTTGAGTCTAGCGCTGCTGGTGGTGAGGGTAGTCCATCTACTCTTGGTTAAATTAAGAATAATGGCTAACCGTGGAAACTTCACGTCCACATCAAAAAGGCCGTCCAAATCACTCAATTCTGAATGCACGACAAAGTCATATCAATAGCCACATAATTTTTGGATCTCAAAGTGGTTCAGCTGCTATGTTGTACAAGAGGACAATGTGGACATATAACAGAAAACAGATGTGAGAGACGTTGAGAGATATAAAACTGAGAAATCATGGACAGCGAGGAAAATATGAGAGAATCCAAGATCAATCGAAGAAAGTAGATGAAAAGAGAAACCGAAACCGTGACGTGATTGTCAAAAGAGAGAGCCAAGGAGAATGCAAGCGCAATGTGATGAGAGAAATTAAAAGATGAAATCGAGCCGAAACATATCCAGAGGAATAGCCATGATCCACGCATGAATCCTTGACAATTGCCTCCACTTCAAGAAACACGAGACATTCTAACCCCAGTATCCTTGCCTTGGTTGTTGGTATGAGGGATAAAATTGACCATCTTGAGGGTATCCAGGTGCTGAAGGTGGCTGAATACCATGATGATTCGAGTACCTGTTAGGATTGTAGTATCCTCCCTGCTGTGGTTGAGGGCCTCCGCCTGCGGCACCAGTTCCGGCACCCGTAACTCCAGCCGTGTTTCCACCTCTACCTTGCTGACCACCTACGCCAGGACCACCTTGCTGATTTTGTTTGTCTGCACCACCGGGGCCTGCGCCATATCCTTTGTACTGGTTATCCTGAGACTGCGAAACGCCACCAGCAGCTGTGTTAGCACGTGGATTACCAAGTCCCTGTGGACCTTGACCTTGACCAGGTCCTTGATTTCCAGCACCAGCACCTCCGAAGAAGTTTCCTCCACCGCCGTAGATGCCTTGCTTTCCGTAATCACCGACCTGATTCGAACCAGCTTGCTGATAACCAGCTACTGCGGGATCATCGTATGGGCTATTCTGAGCTGGATAATGCAAGTGACTCTGTTGCGAACCGTAGGGAGAAGCTATGCTCGATGCAGCGGGAGGCTTAGCTTGCTGAGGTCCTGGAGGAGGAACAGGTCCGGGCTGTCCATAATGTGGAGGATACTTGACATAAGGGGGTTGAGGGGCACCATAAGGATTGTAATGAGCGAAAGATGGATTTTGCATGTAATATGGTTGCTGATAACCTCCATAGTATGGGACCATTCCTGGGAATTGCTGCTGTTGCTGTTGACCTTGAGGTGTGGTAGACTGGGGTCCATTCTGACCCAATGTATTCGCAGCTTGATTCGTTCCTCCGAGGCCAGTCTTGGTAGCATCCTCGTGTCCCAATGCATTTCTGCTCTGGAATCCACCCTGAGAGTAGCTTTCATAGAACTACACGAAACAATCACTTAATGCCAAAAACGATCAACTCTGTTACACAAATCACTTACTCTGGAAGTATCGCCGTATGCACCATAGTCCGCGGGTGCTGGAGACGATCCGAACGCACCGCCAACTCCACCAGCTGCACCCAAATGGCTCGTAACACCAGTATTTCCAATACCACCTCCAACACCGACGCCTCCAGATCCTTGCTGTCCACCAAGAGGCGCGAAGGCACCATATGGGCTAGAATGGTCTGGCACACCACTAGCATTTTGCAATCCACTGCTCACACCGATCTGAGACTGTTGTTGAGGGGTAGAAGCATGATGGAAGTAAGGAGAGCTTTCGACTCCACGGAAGTATGAGCTCTGAGCTGAGGTAGCTGGATGAGCAGATGCTGGCTGTTGAGCCTGTTGTGGGATAGATGATGAAGTCTCTGAAAGATGCGGTGGAAGTTGATGACCTTGATAGCCTCCCAATTGCTGGGCAGATGGCTGCTGCTGCTGTTGCTGCTGTGCCAAATGCTGCAGCGTTTGGGGTTGCTGATAGGGTTGCTGTGGTTGAGGCTGAGGATGTTGAAGGCCGGGTGCAGGCACGGCGGTTTGCGGTTGTTGAGAAGTGAAGGGAGGAATGGACGAGACTGGAACTGGAGCAACTGGAGCCGGGGCTGGAACATGGATGGGTGCTGAGACTTGTTGAGGAAGGGAGGGCTGTGATGAAGGCTGAGGTTGAGCCGGTGTTTGGTAGATATTGGTCGTCGCCGTGGTAGCAGCAGCGGGTGCCGGTGATGGTTGAACGGCCGGAGATGGAACTTTAGGCGCGGGGGCGGGCTCGGGGATTGCAGCTACGGGCGCTGGACTCGGCGATGGTTCTTTAGCAGGTGTAGGTTCAACAGCAGCAGGCGTTGGCTCAGGTTCGCGGGCACCGATAGGTTCCTGAGGAGCTGCAAGGGGTTCGGCGGGTGCACTGAAAAGTAAAAGTCCCTGAATATCCCGATCTCATCACTCGGTGAAAAGAAACTTACGAGTCAAAGTTATCATCACCTCCCAAGCTGAGGCTACCAAATTGCATTCCAAATTTCTCTACTCCATTAAGACCACTTCCCAATCCGATGCTACCAAAGCTACTGATACCGCTTCCAATCACACCTGTACCAAAGCTCAGTCCACCAAAGCCTGTGCTAGGAATGCCAATGTTTCCTGGCATTACAACAGCTGCATCAGTCTTGAATCGAGAGGCAGTACGATGAGCGCCATGAGGACGGGGTGTGGAGGGTTTTGCAGCAGGTGCAGCGACTGAAGTGGCAGGAGTAGAAACTGTTGTAGAAGCAGCGGGGGCAGGTGATGAAGTGGCAGAAAGGGAAGAAGAGTTAACACTAGGTGCGGGCAGACCTGGAGGAGCGGAGGTGCCATCGAGGATTTGGACCTGCGGTGCAGGAGGTTCGGGAGCAGGTTCTGAGGCCTTTACCTCTGGCTTCTCTTTCGATACCTCGGTAACTGGTAGCAACTCCGCAGTCTCCTTTTGAGGCGTCACAGCTATCCAATCATCTGCTATATGAGCAGAGTCCTGTTCACTTGGACCTGATGGAGCTTCGGCATCAGCGGTAGGTGTAGGTTCAACAGATTGCTCGTCCGCTTCTGTGGTTTGAGTGGATTCAATATCATCCAAAGATAGATTTTGAGCGGTTGTTGGATCCTCCCAACCTGGTTGTGAGGAGGGTAACGGAGCTGGTGCTGGTGCTTGGGATTCGGTGTCAGGTTTGGAAGCGGGAGTAGATGATGCAGGTGGTTGAGTGGATGTAGGTGCGGCAGACGTAGTAGGGGGTGGTGTCGGTCTCGCTTTAGGTCTGATATCAAAAGATAAGTATTGAAACACGTGATACGAAGAACCAAACATACTTTGCAATTTGTGCCCAGGTTTTCACAGCAGGTGCTGGAGGAGTAGGTTTGACTGGTGCCTGTTTCGATGCAACTTGATCCTGCCCTTGACTAATCGGCCCAGACTTTGTGGTGTCTTTCTGATCCTCTAGCTTGGCAGCTTCACCCCAACTGGCAGTAGCATCGGTTTCTTCGCCTAGTGGAGCCCCTTCATTTGAGGGATCAGCATCTCCAGGACGTGCCACTGTTGCATTTGCTAGTGACGGGGAACCAGGGTAACCGTGATGACCATTTATGCCACCCCTGCCAGTACCTCTGGACGCGCCACGAGAGCCCCCACGGCCAGTGCCACCACCTCTGCCGCCGCGACTGGAGCCACCTCGAGACCCGCTTGCGCCATGTCCGCCAGCGGCAGAGGATGAAGCAGTTGCCCTTTTATCTTTCTTGTGATGCACTTCTCCCCATTGTTCGATTTGACCTAGGAAAAGTGATGATTACGACGAGTAATATAGAGATAATGACACGGTAGTCGTGTCACCATGGTGAAGGGTTTAAGGGAGAAAGAACACACCTTCAGAGATCCTCACTGCTACACTTTCCACATGGCCACTCGTGTCGGCAAGAGCACTAAGAAGATCAGCATCAGACCAGTCACCAAACAATTCCTTGAGAGTTTTGAGTTGCGGGCCATATTGACTTCTGAGCGCGCGCATTTCCTCGCTTTCTTCAGGACCTGCTGGTCTAGATTGACTGTACGGCTTTGAGTGATGTTGGCGAGGAGGACGAGTGGATGATGGACGAGAATGTTGTGGTGCAGGGGAAGTTGATCCATTTGGAGTTGGAATCGGAGGTGTTCCTCGAAGATTGGCTCGTCGAGGTTGAGGTGGATTGGCTGTCTGTGACATCGTTGACAAGAAAAAAAGGGTTTTTTGTTATCGCTTCTTTCTGCGTTGGCTGGCTGACTAGCAGGTCAATGCGGGGTTGAGGATGAGTGAAGGTTTTTAGTCAAAATTCAAATGACGGCTTTTTTCAGTTCATTTGAAGCGGAGTTGTTTCGATTTTTCGATTTCGACGTTTCCACGTGAGTGCATCGCCTACATCGGTTTCTCGCCACTCTCCGGTGCCAGCACTTCTCGGTGTGTACTTTAGCCGTTCATATCCAAAAGATTGATTCTATACATTGGCAATACGCCGATATGACCACATAACAACTACCTGTGTAACTACGCAAATCAGTGTGAGATCATCTATGCACATGATGCTTGTATTCTTGCGGTCATTTCAATCGCGAAATAGCTATACCGGTTCTTCATGACGTCTTGCGTCTGTGGGAGAACTTTGTAATTACTAAATATAACATCATTCGACTAATGTGCTTACATAGAGGAACATTCAATCGATTACCAAAAACGTAATAGCGCAGCTCAGAGGTCTACAATTTTAGAAATCACATGCATCCCTGAATTTCACATCGATTATCGAGTGATCGAAACTCAGATTGTGATCAAGTGCCACTTGACCAAGTCCGTACATTGGGAAAATGTAATTTTCAGCTCTAACTTGTATCATGTCGACGCTCAGTTTACTCCCCATTTGGCAAGCTGTAACTCGTTTTTATCAGCACCAATGCAGCTAGTCAAAATCTAGCTTACAACCGTGACTTGGTAACCGATCGCAATTCGAGGCTCGGCAATTTTTTGAAACAGAGTCCATTGCTCGCCTATCGACGAGCGCTTTATTTTTGAGAGACAATTTTGAGGGCATAATCAGAAAGAAGGGATGTATGCCTTTTTACTAACGGGTATATACTGAGAAGCTTGGGGAATACTCTGAAGGATAGACAAAAATCGGAGGGTAAATGTGAAAACAAAGGAACAAAGGCCCAAAAAAAAAAATCGAATATACAATACTAAAACATGCAAGGAGTGATTAGGTATCAAACGAATGTATAATGGAGTGAGTCCATGAACGAATGAGATATTAGCCATATCAGCATTTTCTGAAAAAGAATGTCCAGTGGTAGAATAAAATGAGTGTGCATGTCGTCGACTTTTGTCGTAAAAAAAAGAAATCAAGAATATCTTGGCGGTGGAAGAGTTGAAGTTCTTGAGAGACTGGGAGAGGAGTGCAAGTCCGCCGAAGCTGAAGCAGACCTTGATCTACTTTGCAATGCAACCTGTTCTTTGAGCATCTGCAATTGCTCAATGATCAGATTCTGCTGCTCCAATATAAGAGAAGGTCGGATTTGTCGATTCTGCTCTGATACGGGTGACCACATATAGCCATCAGACATGGTTCCAAATTTGGATGTGGGCGAAGCGGTGAATGCTGAACTTTGGCTGCCTGCGTAGTAATGTCCAGGTGTGAAGGTTGAGGATGAGGATGCAGACGCAAGGGAAGGTTTATGTCGATGAGGAGGAATAATTGCCAAAGGAATGGTAGCAGGATCTTGTCGAGGTACGGGGTAAGGTGTTATCACATGGTGAGGAGAAGAAACACCAGGTCGCCTTCGACTGTCAGCTGCGGACTCGAGCATATCAAGCTCTCTTGTTCCCCTCGTCCGCATATGGCGTAGGTACCACCAATACATCCCCAGGGCCATAATCAAGAGGACTAATCCACCTGATATACCACCAACGATCATGCCTATTGGAACGACCATATTCGGATTTTGCAGAGCCTGCGACCCTTGAGCATCAGTACTATTGCCCGATTGTCCTCTGGTGGTTTGTTCAGACCATACATCTGTAGATTTTGGCAAAGTATCTTGCGAGTTCGTGATCGTCGTACTTGGACCTGCGGAAGGGTGGGAAGTTGTTGTTGCAAGAAGGGTGCTGGAAGCAAGGCTAGTCGTTGCAGTGATTGCAGCAGCCACAAGCGAAGTACCAGTTCCATCCATGGCGACTGTCCATCTCTGTACAGATTCATCATCCATGGCATCGCTTAGTCCTGAAGAGCAGAATATCTTAGAGATGCTACGACTATCTGGGTCAATTGTAGACCTACCTAGACCAGCTACCATCTGTGCTAGCTGAGGATTAAAATCGCTGACCGACGCAAATGCAGAAGCCCGAGTTGGCACAATCTGCGCCCAATGTGGAATAGGTACTGCAAATCTGTCCCCCGGTAACCCTGCATCGTATACCCCTCGTGCGTTACATTGTGCGAACCAACTCCCACTCGAATAAGATCCCGTGAGAGGTAAACTGTATGATAGGGAAGTTGTTAAAGTTGAGACTGGATCCTTGAAGTAGATGATTTGAGTACGAACTCGGTCAGACTTCCTCTTTGGCAAAAAATGCATGCTTGCATGAGGTTGTAAACAATATCCGAGCTATGGCCAAAAGGTTAAGTCAATGCACAGTAGGCGCCTATACACTTGAAGGATCTTTACCATCCGCAATCAGGATTAGCATATGGTGGCAAAGATTCATAGACGCTAACGCCCTCGCTCCATCTAGGGACGCTGACCGCTGTCAAAAACGATCAATTTTTCAGTCCCTACACCACGCTACAACCCAGACTCCCCACTCACAGCCTAAACATGTTGAAAGAGTTGCCGCTAACATTTGACAGGGACTCTGTCCCACTGAGTTGCTGAGCCATTCCATACCTACGAGGCATGTCGCTGTAGTCTGTGCAAAAAGTCAATCTTTGGATACTTCAAAAAGAAGTCATGATGGCTAACCATGATCTGCGCATAAACTTGACATATACCAAGAGACACGAAAAAAACAGGATTAAGATATCGTGCCATGCCAGTGGCAGATTATTAGAAAAGCCAGCCCAGCAGCTAAGGGGAGAGAGAGTAGGGGGAAAAATTCAGGAAAAAAAACAATAGCTTCATTGTCATCGGGTAGATTAAAGAGGCTGGGAGCTCCGGTCGGAAGCGAACTCGTTCATCCCTCGCTCGTCACACCATCGATTTGGGGTTCCCTTTGTATCGGGTGAAAGGTAATCTGAGATTAAGTCCCGATCTTGCTCTGTGTATACACAAACACTCGCTCGATTATAGCGTTCCATACGGGTCCTTCTTGACAGGGAGGAGTTCGCTTTGTGCTTCAAGTTGCCTTAAAAGGTTGTGAAGTGCCGACAACGTGGCTCCAGTGTGATGGCTGAAGATCTAAATGGCTATTCGGCGAACAACATTCAAGAGAGTGGCCATCAGATATTTACTGCCATTTGTCTCAGCTATGTTTAGCCGAGTCAAAAGTGGTCAAAAGAGGGACTGTTTGATATGGGGAACACGCACGTGATCATTATCCATGGTAATTCAGCGGGAGGTCCCTTACCAATCTATCATCGGTGGCTTCTCCGCGTGAGGCCCGACCTGATATCGTGCAGGGCCACGAGGGAGCCGAAAGCAACGAGGGGTTTCAACAAGAAAGGGTTTCCACCATCAGATTGACAGGATAGCAACCAATTAGCTGAACCCTGGCTCGACGGTGTTCCAGACGGTGCACCTTTCATTGAAGACATATGGAGCACTTTCTGAGCCCAAGAGCTAGACTAGAATCGACACACTCGGTTATCATATGGAACATGGTGATTTAGTCGCTCATGGTCTGGAAGATGTATCTGTTGAGGATTACAGTCTGAAACACGGTGAGCTCGGGGAGGATCCAGCGTCATTGAGAAAGGTACTCTCCGAGGGAGAACCAAAAGCCCGTCAATTCCAGGGCCAATAAAGGAGTTGATTTTCCTGCACAAAGACTTACGGAAATTAGAGCATCGTTGGGAGCGCCACTACAATGAGTTGGATATAAGGGTGCTGACCTGAGAAGGTACAATGTCGTACACCAACTTGTATACTGTGGGTATATGCTTGGAACAATCCAAGCGAGCCAAGTCTGCCAATGTGACAGGATGAATGGGCACAAATCCCGCATATGTCTGATTCGTGGCGTCGCTCGAATAGTCCAAGGTGGATGCTTTTGCCACCTCGGTAACTTGATTATGGATCATCTCGCGGTATTTTGCGCGGTTTCAAGTCTGAATCGCTGCATTGTTTGAAGGCCCCAAATCTGGACGGAGGATTAAGCGAGAGTGTTATGTGCTGTTCCTTAGTGGAGATTGAAGGGCGGGTATCATATGCGAGTGACACAGTTGCTTTGAATGCAATCGGGGTATGAGATATTTGATCAAGCACATATCTGATCGATGCATCAAGACAGGCGATAAGGCTATGAACATAGATAAACTAGCTATAGAAATTCCCTAGTAACCATTTTACTCCCGTGGGCAACTTAATCATAGATTCGTTGAATGACGACACTTACATATTAGTATATTGGAGAGTAATCCCCCAATAGCACGTGTCTATGGTTAAGAAATTTCCGATGGAAGAGCTTTCAGATTATCAAATTACTGTAACGTTTTCCTAATGCCGTAACGAGGAAGGATCTTGAGTCGTCGATTCTGGAAAAGGCCAGTGGCGATGTGGAAGCCATGTAACTATGTGATGAATAGAACGTCCAATGAGAGAGCGCGGATGACCTTCTCTAGACATCTATAGCCCGAAGGGTGTGACATGCTCCAAACGTCTAATTTCCTTGGTTGCCATATGGACGTGCGCCGAAGTAAAATATGATTCAACCGTGAGAGAATCTATGCGAATGTGGGAATTATGAGTTTGAACTGCGACCGAGTGCGTCTTTGAAATCACCCTTGAAAAGTTGACGAGCGCTCAACGGGGAATCCACCAAGCGCGTAGAACCAATGGCGGGCGTTTCTTCACCCAACCCAGATTCACCGCTCAACTTTATTCCTGGGGCTTTCAGTCCAGTCACTGGCAGAAGAAACTACCGAACCATACTGGATGATGTCGATGATCGCAAGGAACAGCTACCGACATCGCCTTTGTCATCAAGACCACTCGCGGCAGAGGATGATCCAGACGATGGACTCAGGTCTGAATTGGCTGAACTGGACAAGTTGAGAGAGCAAGTCAATAGGAACTTGGTGTTGAGACCGTTGAGGGGTAAATCCCCAATGCCTCCCTCTCAGCAACCCTCATTCGAGAGTATGAGCAGCAATAGCACTGGGGTTTCCTCATTCTGGGACTACAGCAACAGTGGTGATGCTCGTCGCGCATCCCCACATTCTCCTCAATCTCCCTTCGATATTGTCTCTCATTATACAGACTCGGATTCCTCACCAAAGGCTCCCAGAACAGCCTCTCCCATACAATTGGATTCCCCCGTGGAGATGGATCCAGAAACAGAAGGTCGTTTCCCTCGTCCGATGCAAGTCAGCACCTTGTTTGCCTTGCTCCATGGGTCCGGTCGACCTCTCATCCTCGACCTTCGGTCCGCAGCCTCATTCTCATCCTCTCATATTCGAGGTAGCATAAACCTCGCCATTCCTTCCCTTATCCTCAAAAGATGGTGCAAAAACACGCCCTCATCCACCCTCACTTCAGTACACACCCTCAAATCATTCGTCACAACAGAACACGGCAAGCTCATTTGGGATAGTTTCGTCAATAACGAACCCACACAAGGCAACTTGACGAGCGCAAATAACTCAGTACGTCACTGGCCTCACTCAGGTTGGAATGGTGATGTTGTTGTGTATGATGATGAGATGGATTTGAATGATCCACTCGCTCCAAATGCACTGCCTTCTGGGAACTTACTCGGTTCCCCAGCTTGGACTCTATTATCCGTGTTGGTTCCGCTATTCACTACCACTCCTCCTCTCGCCGCAGCAGCAGCCACTTCCTCACCTCGGTTGTTCTATCTTTCGGGTGGCTTTTCATCCATCGATGCCTTTGTGGCTCAAGATCCCATAAACCGACGTTTCCTGACCGATACTCAAGCAGAAGTCCACGAGATCAATTCCTTGCATGAAGGAGAAAGAGGCAGTGCGGATGGTGATTCCCCACGCATCATGGCTGTGCAGCCTTCCCCCCTTTCCTCGCATAGTTTTCCCCCTAGTACGAAAACCTCTTCCCCTTCTGCGATATCTTCATCACCCCCAAGACAATCGCATCTCTCCGTCAATACAGGCGTGTCCCCTCGCACTAACGGCGTCATCCCAAAAGCCACATCACGCCCTGGGTCTCCGGATAATCTCAAACATCGGTTACAAGGCGGTACCGGTGGTGGTTTACTTGCGTTACGAACGGATCTTGCTGCTCGCTCGAAACCGATGCCAGAAATCGAACCTCCAACGACGTCACCTGGGTTCATAAACAATTCTAATCCTAATGAGGATACCCGCGGCAGTTATCAAGGGAAGAAGAATGGTAATCTAACTCAACTCAGCAACAAACAAATTCCACTTGCACCGCCTCGCTCTCCTAGACCCCTCAATTTACTCACAGCACCAAACGTCATTCCCACGTTACTCGATACGTCTCCGTCACCATCGCCATCCACCACAACCGGCAACCTTCCTTTCCCGAGGTCGCCCGTTAGGGCCCGCAGCAACACTGCTATGCTGCCGAGGCTCGCTAAATTGGACACTTCAGATAGGCTTGGCCCACCACCTTCTAGCCTTTCCATAAATACTAACCTTTCAGGCTCGACCTCACCCTCAGGACCCAGTAATCCAAACATGCCGCCCAAGCTACAATTACGGACGGCGCCACTGAAAGCTGCTACATTGGCAGCACCAATTGCATCACCAAAAGTATCACGACCTGGGCTTACACTCTCTCTACCATACAACCGACCGCAACAGCCTTCCTCACCATCGAGAGGCCACTTCTCATACCAGTCCCCAACGTTGGAGACACCGATGTCTGGCACATCAGTATTCTATACTCCAGTACAAACTCCTTCCGACTTTCAAGTATATTATCCTCAATCCGCTATCTATCACCAACCAAAATCCCCGATGCTGGCGTCTCCCCTCACAGCTCGACCTCCACCTTCACCGACAACAGAATCTGCATCTATTCACGCGTTCCAGATATCTACAATACTGCCAGGATTCTTATTCCTTGGACCAGAGCTTACTTCGCAGGATCAGGTGGAGGAGCTGAAGAGCTTGGGCGTCAAGAGGATATTGAATATGGCGATAGAGTGTGACGAGAATGATTACGGGTTGCGACTGAAGAGTCGGTTTGAAAAGTACACTAAAGTGCCGATGCGGGACACGGTTGAGGAGGAAAATATTGGGCGCGGTGTTAGGGAAGCTTGTGCCTTGTTAGGTGAGTGACATTCCTGTTGTCGACAATGTCTTTGAAACTCAAGATTTTTTTCAGATGATGCGCGGTTACACTCGGCTCCAACATACGTGCACTGCAAAGCAGGAAAATCTCGGTCGGTGACAGTGGTCATGGCATACTTGATCCATGCAAACCATTGGCCACTCGCGAGAGCTTATTCGTTCGTTCTGGAAAGACGGAAGGGCGTGTCTCCCAATATCGGTTTCGTTTCGGAGTTGATGACTTTCGAGGAACAGGAGTTGGGCGGAAAAAGTGTTGGCGTCGTGGGAGGTTCGAGTTCAGGGGAACCGGACGGCGTAGGTGCGGAGGATATCTACGGCGGTGGTGCTCCTGCCGGAGGCAGGCAAGGGAATTACGGTGTCGCAGTAGGGTCTCGCAGGGCTGGTCATGCCCGAGAATCACTCCCACCGGTGTTTGCCCATTCGCAGAGCTTTGCGGGTATGGAGGGAGTAGACGAAGAGGTTGCAGCTGGAGTAGGGCAGGATCTGGAAGTGAAGGATGCTGAGGGACGATATCGACATGCCAGGAGAGCACCGGTGGACGAGCAAACTCTCCAGCCACTTCGAAGAGTCAGCAAAGCGGGTTTGGAAAGTTCATGGGGGTGACGGGATCTGGATCAAATGCTCTGGACTTCTATTTTCTATCTTGCTATCGATTTTCTCCTTACTCACTCATTCTGTCTTATATTATTGTTCTAAAGGCCCGTCCATTCGCGAATATCTTTTTTGTCTTCGTTTATGAGGTCTTCCTGTGACTGTTCGGCTCTTCTTTCTTTGGTGTCTCATTTCACATGATCATTATGACCTCTAGTTACCCTTCATTGTTAATTTTGGTGCATACGACTCATAATCATTTCCATGCATATATTTTTGAAGTCATTTTGTCGGTGGTGTGCTTGGGTGTGGAGCATTTGCTTTTAGTCGGCTCAAGTCGGGCCGGAACGTTTTACATGAAAAAGGTTAATCGAAACAGCCACTGGCAGACCCGGGATACGAGACATCTTAGTTTGACCTAATGCAAAGCATATTACAGACCGCTTGTGAAAGCGCCATTCCACTGCCACGGTCGTTGCTGGCGAGAATTTATCGTAAACGGGTGAATCCGATGCACCTACGCCTTTTGTCTTGACACGTTACAATTATATAGCTCTCGACATGCACTGATATCTGAGTCACTTTTGTATTTCATTGCAACATTCGTAGCGAATGTGTGTCAGAGTGGCATAAGAAAGATCCCCAGGGCTGGTTTCCATCAAGACCTGAATCATTCAGACTTTCCCATACGCGAGCTGCCCATCTACAATTGTCGCCTTCACTTTAGCCTTGAGAATCTCCCATGCAGGAACTTGCATGATGTCTCGGTCAAGTATAACGATATCGGCTCGTTTACCTACGGTGAGGGAACCTAGATACAAATTCGAAATTTCTATTCAGAACCCCTGGTACTTTGTACAGTTGAATTACGCTGCAACATACCTAGCGTGTCTTCTTGAAACGATGCGAACGCAGGACCCAGTGTCATTCCGCGCAGAGCCTCTATTCGAGTCAATCGCTGTTCGGGGAACCTTCATCGCCCTCGAGTTAATTTACCGCTCTTCAGTGAAGCACATCTCGGAGAAATGTACTTACCATCCGCCTGGACCGTGTGGCGAGTTACCCTCAGTATCAAGGCGTGTAACGGCTGCATAAAATCCCAGGAGTGGATTTATACCCTCCACGGGAAAGTCAGAACCGAGAGCCAGCGTGACATTGTGGCTGTGACGTAAAGAAGTCAGCGATCAGTAAAAATAGAAGCGCGGAGTAGGTAAAGAGTAAATTTAAACTTGCTTGATCAAGGTACGCCATGCGTAGGCGCCTTTGATGCGGTCTGGTCCCTGTATCCTGTGTTATGAGAGAACATTCGAAGTCGAAGGAAACGACCTCATTACTAACAATCCGATGTTCAGCATAGGACATATCACTAGTTGCGTGAGTAGGCTGAACGCTGGCGATGACTGCGAGTTATAATCTTTAGTTATGAACGCCTCAGGTCTATTGTCGTTGCCAAACATACTTCCTAGTTTACCAACTCGTTTTAGGTCGTCCTGTGCTAATATCTGTGCATGCTCTAGACGATGACGGTGAGCTGGCACGAGCAATTGATCATCCAGGAAAGATTGCGCCATGGCTGGGCTATCGAAGTGAGTGCGATGAGTACCTGGCACAGCCGCAGCTGCCAAAGCTTCTTCGAATGCGTCTAAAACTTCTTTATTGGCTCGATCCTTCAGTTATCAACTAATGTCAAGCGTTGAAGTCCCTAAGAAAGAGCGAATCGCACGCACCCCAATGCAATGCGCATTCTAAATTACATTACCATGTCAGTGGTTATGCAAAAAATTGCCAGCACATTGTCAGAACTCACTACTTGCCAACCCTAAGATGTTATGAATTCTCAGTACGTCAAGTCGTCTCGTCCAACTCGCTAGAAAACTCACGTCTGCGATGAATTTTGCAACAAACTCCCTGATCTGCTTCTTTTCCATTCTCATGATGCCTCTTGTTTCAGGTTTGTCAGAGTATGGTTGAAGCATTGCCGCGCCCCAAGATCCTAATGCCCCATCCGTGAACAACTTCACGCTTCGCAATTGGAGTTTTGGCGACATATGCCGAAGTTTAGCGAAGTCTGGACCCCAATAGCTTGATGCATCCGAATGAGCCATCAAGGTAAGGCGGATCTGTAATCGTTCCATATCAATAAGTCGTCAACCTCATCGTGCACTGTGCAACAAGAAGTACCGGAAGTAAATTCTTTTCATCTAGCCTGTTCGAACAAAAAAAAAGGTCATGAAGAGCTGTTAGGCGAAAACATCAGGAATTCCGGTACTGACGCTTTGTACAGCTCGATGTGAGGAAGGTATGATGCAGCATCGTGAATTGAAGTAAGACCATGCTCAAGCGCGTCCTGCATAGTTTTATGAAAGAAACGAAGCATCTGTGTTTGGGTCCACGCGGGTTTTTTGTCCACTACCACCTGGTTTATTAATCGGTGCTCTGAGAGCAGATGGTCTGGAACTACTCACGTATCAAGTTCATGGCGTTGTCAACGAATATACCTAGGTTATTGATGTCAGCGCTGTTACTAGTGCAATTGTCGATGGTGACATACCAGTGGGGTTTCCTGATTTGTCTCGAACTATCAGTCCGCCATCAACAGTGTCTGGGAGATCACCCAATATTTCAAGAACCTTTGGAGAAACCCATGAAGCATGGACATCTACTCTATGTAGAACGATCGGTCTACCCTTGAGGATCGGATCACCATCCAAATCCGCCTGAGGAACTCTTCTTTAGCGAGTTCAGCATAGCATAGCAACAGGTGCCTCACCGCAGTAGGAAACTGTCCTCCGGGAAACCTGTTTTGGTCCCAACCCAGTGATTCAATCCAGACCGAGGTGTCATTAAGTACCTCCGGTCGGGATAAGATGTAGTCACGAACACGGTGAATAATTTCTCAACATGTCAGAAAGACGTCAGCTCAAGCGCGTATGACGTATATCAGTGGATTTAGCACATACCATCAATAGATGAGGAACCAGTGAGCTGAAGTTCTCGCGTTGCTCCGTAATCCATAATGTGAGCGTGAGCGTCTGATGAAAGAGTGTTAGCAAAATCGCTCAACGGGTGGATTCGCGGTTTCACCTGTAAATCCGGGATAAGCAGCTTGTCCCAATTTGAGAAACTTGATTTTCAATCCAGTTTTATACGATTGAGTTCTCGGAGCAGTGGAGACTGGTCCTGTCGTATCACGGTCACCCCAGCGCTTTCTGATATCCTTAATGCTTCCCGAGTCCACAATAATCCCATCATTGATCACAATGCATTCAATTGTTGGGTTCCTATCATCAACAGTATAGATTTGTCCATGTCCTTTTGAACAAAGTGCCCATGAGTCCGGAAGTGCTTGAGACGACGAGCGATTGAAAAGTGCGATAAAAGTGGTAATTAAAGCCGCGCTGAGAAGGACATAGACTCTTGACTGTATTTGTTTCGGATGTAGAGTTTGCCGTCGTGGGTGTTTTCGATCCTTCGACTTAGCATCGGACTGGACATTGTCGTCATGGACGGGCTCGTGCTCATCGGTCTTGGTATGCTTTTCCTTTGATCTATCCAATGCCATCTGCCTTCTCCGAAGTGTGGCACTATGCATAGAAAGAAAATGTTTGATCCAGATCCGACGGGGGAGCGGGATAACCGTTGATAGTTTTTTAGTGGTGGACTATAAAAAAGTTCAAAAAAAGTACACCAGATAATCTGTAGCATACGATAATTCACTTACCCCACTTAGCAAGCTATTGCACAAGAGGAAAACGGACCTTGGTCACATGTACGTACGTGGGAATACGGGCAAAGAACATCTTGACTTCCTAAAATGGAGCTGACCTGAGATACAATAACGATGACGCCTGTGACGCCTCCACATTGTGTTAAACTCCACGTAGGAATCAGATGCAAATTGCTCAGGGACAGTGGAGAAGGCGTCAGAAAGGGGTAATTCACGTGATCTACCTCACCGTTTGGTCAGTGGAACTTTATGGCGTGGATGATGCATGGTGACATCATTCATTTTGGCAGAAAACATATAAACCCTCAGGTCAGTGCGGATCAGATCTTCATCTTCAACCACCTCCCGTTGTTTCTCTTCCCGAAAACGATGAAGGCCTCCACATTGTTGATTCTTTCTCTATTCGCGCTCTCTGGCCATGCGTCATGGTTCGGAGGCGAAAAGCCAGGTGAGCATGTCCATTGGTCCATTTTCAAACAACATCCGGGCTAACATGTATATGTGCAGAATACGATAACTGGGATACGCAACAATTGCATCACTGGTTAGAGTCCAATGGTATCAATGTCCCGGAGCATTACAGCAAGTCGAGCCTCAGGGAGCTCGTTGCCGTCAATTGGGACGCGTATGTATTTCGTCATCGTGAATACGGGCGGAGCCGCTGATCTCATACTTCTATCAAGTCATAAACCTTGGACACAGTCCATGTATGAAGCCGCTCAGAAGCACTTTGAGGGTGTCCAAGCATCTGCATTCGACACGTAAGTGTTCCGCCCAATTCATGGAAGTAGTTAGCGCCTGACTTCTTCCATCCAGATGGGACGAGAGCCGACTTCGCAATTTCCTCCTTGAACAGGGTGTTGTTGAACCAAAAGGTCCACGCGAGAAACTGGTTCTCGAAGCTAAAAAGAGATACAATTCTTACACCGCAGCTGCCTCGTCATTGAGCGCTCAGGCATCCGCCTCTGTATCAACTGCCGTATATGGCGATACTAAATGTAAGCGTTTACATCATGCGCATATTTGAAAATCACTCAAAGTCGACCACCCCACGTAGATCAAGCATCCAAGAGTGCTTCTTCTGCTTCATCCATCGCATCGAAGAGCGCTTCCTCCGCTTCATCAGTGGCATCAAATAGTGCCTCATCCCTCGCATCCCATGCATCCCAAACCGCCTCCGCTAGTGCTGCTTGGGCATCCGGCGTCGTTGATAGGAAACTCCAAGACTCCAAAGATTATGTCTATTCAACTTGGTATGTAAATTAGACTGTATGAGCGAGGGTTTTCTAACACGATTCCATATCAGGGATGAGTCCCAACTTCGCACATTCCTCGAGAAGAAGGGGGTTGTTAAACCCAAGGAGAAGACGACGCGTGAACAATTGCTAGCCAAAATGAGGGACAGCTACAACGCTGCCACCGACCCGGTCTACAACAGTTGGAGTGAGTCCTACATGGTGAGTCTATTCTTCCGGAGCTAGCTGCCCGTTCTTGACACATTAAGATATTATAGAAAGAGTGGCTTGTCAGTCATGGTATCATCAAATCGGAGGAAGAGAAGAAGCGCGACTACTATCTCGACCAGTTGAAGCACTATTATTATGCTCCCCAGGATAAGGCATGGTCTACCTGGTCTGGTATGTAGTTTCTATTCTAAATACCAGCCGAGTTTGCTAATGGTTGCCCTCTGCCCAGATTCCGAGACGAAAGCATGGCTTGTGCATAACGGTTACATTAAGTCGGATGCTCAAGTCCAGCGAGAGAAGATGCAAAAGATGGTCGAGGCCAACTGGTACAATGCCAAAGACACTACCTGGTCTGCTTGGGATGATTCAAGCATGCGCAACTGGTTGATTGAGAAGGGATACCTTCGCACCGACGCTGTGAGTAAGCTGCTAAAGCCTTTTCGATCTATTATTGACATAACATTTTATTATGTAGCAAGTAAAACGTGATGAACTTATCAAGTTGATGAACGACAAGTACACCGACATGTCCTCCAAGACTGCTGCATATCTTACTTGGCCCGATGCTCGTCTTCGTGGTTATCTTCGAGCCCATGGTGTCAACGAAGCAGCACTTCCTAGGACGAGGACTGGATTGCTCCAGGAGACCAGGATCCGATGGTACGAGGCGAATACCAGAGTGGAGATGCTTATCCAGAAGATTAGGGATTCTGTATATGCTGGAGTTGAAAATGCTGAAGCTAAGCTTTCCCAGGTATGTTTGCTCTCACACTTCTACGGCTATGTACTGAATTTCCCTCATTACTTAGATTCTTGAGGCCTTGACTGGCGCTAAAAACGACGCCGAGGGCAAAGCAAATGAGTACAAGCATTATGCCAATGACAAGACTCGTGACTACAAGGTGAAGGCTGCGGAGAAGGCTGAGGAGAAGGCCGCTTCTGCAGAAGCCGCCGCCGCCTCTGCTAAAGAGGAAGCTCGCAGGAAGAAAGAGGAGTTGTGAGGTGGTTCATCCCGCTCATCCCGCTCAGAAGGTTGTCGAAGAAGACTTTTGACATCTTCACGAACAAACCTCTTAACATTGTATAGCGTGCTGTTACATGCCCTTTAATCTGTATTCTATTTCTCGTTCTGTCCAGCTGAATGAAAGCCATTTCAATTGCCAGTGATTGAACATGTGAGAGTATGCAAAGCAAGGAAAGCTCGAAATGAAAATACTGATTTGTAACAAGCAAGAACGCGGATCAAATAGACAGCAATGTTAAACGACGCGGACGCCGTTTAACGGGCGTGAGTCAGGAGGGATGGAAGTACGATGGATATTCACATAAAATGGAAATGCGAGGGCAAAAAAAAGAGGGTAGGAGATGTAGAAAGTATGATCCTGCATGCAGATCAGAAGGATGCAAGGACGAGTAGACAGACTTAATTACATCCAGTCTACCAACTCGGCAATCTGGACTATTTCTCTTCCTTTATTGAGACTCATCTATCCTACACATACCATTCCACCTCGAGGTCGTGGCGACTGAGATTGCGCCTCCTGCAGCCACTTGCCATGTCGTGAATCGGGATCCTCAAGGAATATCCGCATTTCCGGGAGCCTTCGCCAGTTGTGCAGCACAGTCGTCAAGGTTTACGTTTGTAAAAGCGGTGTTATTCATGTCGGTACTACATTACATTGACTAGCTAATGAAAACAATGACAATGGTCGCTTCTCTGAGCAACCAAGCTATTCCCGTGATTTGATAATGGACTTCAGGATTTTGCTACGCAGCTCTGTTAGCTGAGCAAAAATCCGTTCACGTTCTCCTTCCACAGACTTCCCGAAATCAATCCAACCTACTGCGTCGCAAAGCGCCTCTATGAGCCCACTCCGGAAGACGACTTGAGCAACTTGAGTGAAGGTACAGATCTCTATCAGTCGTTCTGACCACCTGGATGCATCGTCCAATGGAATACTGACGTGATCATCCGTCAGTAAATTTAGACCTTTGGCTATTTCGCTGAGAACCATTACAATCCCATCAGGCTTCAGAGCTTCTGCCTCGCCCTTTTGATCAATCTCATAGTCTAAGATCAATCCAAACAAGCGAATAGCAGAGATACGAGCTGATGCATGAATCACTTCCTTGTCCTCTTGAGAAGCAATCCGAGCCAGAGATAATGCTTTGAGGTGCGTCTCTGACTCAAAGAATAAGGATGGAAGTGAAGTATGAGGTAATTTATATGCAACGGAAATAATTTTGCTGATCAGAATTTGCTGAGAATGATCGTCTGCATCAGGAGAGAACGACCGAGGATCTCTCAAAACGATACCGTACAGATCCCTGAGATCCACAACGCCTTGAGGAGCGCCGAATACTATAATGACCCCTTTCACGGATGCGGATGAAGGTCCCGATTCTGCTTCGGGGAGCTCCTGGTATGAAGTAGATTCTTGTGGGTGCAGTAAGTGAGTCTCCAGCAGGGTCGACAGCGCGGCAACACGGATTTCCACGCAGTCTTCCTCGAACATATGACGAATGACGATATCAAGGTATGGTGTGTCTTGAGAGATGAGATACTCGGCGACCGTCGTGTCCGACAGGTTATTAAGCGTCTCCGTGATTGCATTAATTGCAGACACTCTATCAAAAACTGTCCTCTTGGTGTTTAGAGCGCGAGACTTGAGTCGCTTCACCAACGAGGTTGCAGCTTTCAGATTCCCTATGCGATTGAGGTGGATGTTCATGCATCGGGAGATTGCGATCATCGCCGCCCATGACGAGGCAATGAAATCAGCAGAAGAGATATCGATGTCAGCCCATGCTTGACCTGCAAGTTCGAGCAAAGCTGCTTCTAGATACTTCATGCCTGTAGCCAGGGAATCTTCGTCAATTTCCGTCCCTTCGTTCAACTTCATGTTCCTGTTGCCGCTCTGCAGATCATCAGCTGCAAGGTTGAGGTACCTAGCAATGACCCCAAGAAGCGAGAGCGCAAAGGATGAATGCACCTCCGAATCTACGCTAGATTCGACTTTCTTGCTGGATCCGTTGCTATCGTGCCATCGCTTCAGGGCCATGACGCATCGAGCAACCTTCAGTGGAATAGTATCGTTCGAGAGTGTTACCATGATGATGCTCGAGTCATTTTCCAGAACGATATATGCCAAGGTCATCAAAGCTTCGAAGCCCTTTGAGTCCTCAGCAGTCCACCCGAATGGCCAGCTATTCATGGCAGTGTCACAGTAGCGGAAGAGATAGCGAAGAATGGAGGGTTCAAGAAGTTTCGAACGATGGTATTCGTTGATGATCCGAATAGTCACCATACGAATCGCGACTAATTTTCCATGACAACTGCGGAAGTCACTCTGGCTCGTGTAGATACCAAGGGACGAAGGCCATGCCGAGATATCATCCACTGGTAAGCATGAAGGATGAAGCTGGCATAGGGCTGCTCTAGATACGACCCTAAGGTAAGGATCAGGGTCTCTGGTCAGGGCTTCGAGGTTGAGATGGAGCAAATCTGACTGAGTCTTTGGCAGCCATCGGTGCCAGTGATGAGCAAAGCGAAGCTCTCGGTTTAGAGCATCCGCTGATCCCGG
This sequence comes from Tulasnella sp. 418, assembly GCA_019632295.1. Taxonomy (NCBI): domain Eukaryota; kingdom Fungi; phylum Basidiomycota; class Agaricomycetes; order Cantharellales; family Tulasnellaceae; genus Tulasnella; species Tulasnella sp. 418. Next base: position 3,330 of record WSTZ01000145.1, on the reverse strand, counting down.
TATGGCAAGAAGGTGATACCATTTGTTACCAAACCAGCATCGTCCCACACAGGACGTCAATCGACTCCACCATTTATCTTGAGAAGACCTTGGTAGTTCCGGTAACGCTACATGTGATACCTCTGCAAGACACGTAAGATAGAACGCTAGACGTGCTTGGTTATTTTGAGTTCGGTTTTTCGCCAGTTGGGCGCCCCGACTTCTATTAGCCCCATTCAGACATCTTCCCTCCGAAACGTCAACAAGCGAGTTGATAAGTAAAGTGAGGGTTCGCTGGATATGCTTTAACATGGTCTGGCGGCGGAGTGGAGTGTTGGCAATGCTTGGTATGCAAGCAAGTGCGGAGTGAAGGGTTTCGAGATCGCTAGTTTGTGTGATCAACCATGCTAACGCCTCCGATTCTCGGGTATCCTCCTCGATATCCCCTTCCTTGAGGAGGGATCCGAAGCTCAGGATAACCATAGATCCCCAAAGCGTGACTCTACTTGTTGGAAAGCTCCATATGAAGGTAGGGGGGCTGAAGTTGCATGAAACCAGCGCAGCTAAGACTATGGCACTGGCTGCAAAAAGGAGCGCTCCAACAGGAAAATTACGACGACTCCTGGGCGGGGAGAAGCGTTGAGAGAGACCGATACTGAGAAGTCCAAAGAGGAACACGATGATGAACGGAGTGAAGTAGTAGGGGGCGGCTAGGGGGCAGAATCCAGATATCATTAGTTGCTAGCAATATCGTGCAGTAGTTTCAACGATGACGTACGGCGATCGAAGAAAGAGAAATGCTCTGGAAAGAGCGTCAAAGTCATTGACGTGGTAGCTAAAACTCCAATAAGCAACCCCATAGCTGGTACAAAGGTTGCTACTCTCCCTGCTTTGAGGCCATTTCTCAGACCAAACCCAATCGTTAGCAACATCGGGGCCGCCCAAAGCAAGACGAACCACCAATCAATGCTTGGATGTTTTACCCAAACGACAGAGACAGGGGTCACAGCAGCAATAAATACCGGAAGTACGATTGCTGTGTACCAAATAGTATCCACAGGCTTGCGGGATATTAAGGTTGGGATTCGCGTTGCAGACTGAGCCAAATTTGATAGCAGATTTGACATTGGGGTTTTGTATGCGCTGATCGGCACCAATACTCCAACAATTATCGTGCAACTATTACAACAGAGATGAGCCAGCAGCGGTACTGCCAGAGATGTCAACTCACGCAAGGAAGGCAGAGTAAACACCCAGGATGGCATAGGCTATGTCCGAAAACATTGCATTTCCTGTCCTCCATTGATTAGAGTGAAATGTTCTATGCACCAAGTAATTTCAATGTATTGAAAAACTGAAAATATGGAACGACTCACAGCCCCGCGAAGAAAGGGATCAAATTCAATAAGATTATGCATCCTAGGAGATTTCCGAACTCAGGGATAAACCATCGCTTAAGACTGGCGAAAGTTTCTTGATGCTTGAGTGCCCGGTTGTAGTATGGGATAGAATATGAGCTGTTGGATCTTCTGTATTCTAGCAGCCATAACTTCATGCAGACAGCTCCTCCAGCAACTAATAGCGACAGATCCAAGCTAATGTACCACATGAAGACGGTAAGAGTAGGGAAATACTTGTCCTCACGCTCGGGTTCTTCAAGAACCGGCAGACGACGGGAAGGACCCATCAGGTGCTTGATTAAAATATCCAGCTGTTTGAATATGAGAGTCGCTACGATAGCTGTATGTCCAACCGGGTCCCAACGTACAAGATCCTGCTCAGCCTGAACAATGAATGTAGTCACTACGGCGGAGAATAAACCTGACTAAGGTCATAACTTATGCTCTCAGCACATTGCAACTTCTAGCAACGACTTTTGATGCATGCTCACGAAGACAAGAAGTATATCCATGCTATAAGACATCGCCTCTATGACTTCTTTATCATGGTTATTTGCTACTTGAACATATTTCTCCCATATGGAATGGTCTTTGTCGACACTGCATCCAAACTTTTCTTCCCACTCGCATCTTGCGATATCTTCTTCGATATGAAAGGGTTACTATATGGGGATGACGCAAATGTTGACAGTTGTCAGCTTACTTGCAATATCGATTGTTTTATCTACGTGATCACTTGTGATATTAGCGGTTGCGGACATATGAAGCTGACTGAGGAGGAGGCCTATGTGGTGAGCATCAAGGTTTGGAATATATAGAACCAGCGCCGAAACCATCCGAGCTATCCCATGTATGCTGATGGGCGAGGTTGCGTGCCTTTCCTTCCTTCCTGTAAAGTCCGAACACAGAGGTACTGGTCTTGGGCAATCCAGTTCACATGGTCGAGGTCAGTGAATACGAGGCGGTCATGGGTCATCGAACATCATGATTTTCGAGTGGAATGTGGAATGTAAACGTGTTGTAGAATAGAATACTCGCATGTTCCCGGCTTCTAATTTTCGTAATTCCGATTGGGCGCAGTGCTCCGACATTCCCCGCCGCTTCTTCGGTCTCTTACTCTGATTGATATTCGCCTCCTCCTTGAACCTTGATCCATTCGATTCGCCACGTGGAAAGAGGCTGATCAGCTATGTAGGATGAGGGACCCACAGGTGTTAGTCGCTATGGAGTCTGATGTGGATGATGATGAGCAAATGTCGCTATACCTCGCGCCAAGTCCAACTCTTTCTGCTAAGTTGCTAACTAACGAACTAAATTGAAAGGCCAGTTTCAATTATACAGATATGTCAGATATTAGGGAGGGTGATGCCGATCATTTGGCTGATGATTAATTCTTTCAAGATAGGCCTTGCGTTATTGAGCTATGGAAGTCATTAATTCAGGCATATGCAATTCTCCTGACGCAGTATTCACTTCCCCACCCTATCCATGGCATGGAGAAAGCCTTGACCATCAAAGGGCACTCACAACTTCTGATTGCTCCGACCGTTCCCCCACACCATATGTATATATGCCTTACTTTACTCAGCATGATGTATTGTTTGATGCGCGAGAATCCAGGATCAAGGTTTTCGATGGCATCTGTACTTCACGATAAACATGACAATGCATATGCCACATACGTACTAATTCAGAGAGCTGGATTCCGAATACTGAACAGGTACATGCGAGTAAGGGGGACATATATGATGAGTACAAAAAATTGTTGCTGATCGCCTATTAAATCAATGGTAGAGCAGAAATGCAATACATCTTGACCAAAGCATCAAGCAACATACGTCCGATCAGTTCAAAGCCAACCCAACGAAACCGCCACAACCCAACCAAAAATTAAGAGACAAATACAGGATAAACGAAAGAAAAGAAGGAAACGTGTTTGTGAATAGGAAGA